>JAJJMA010034399.1:0-13737 GCA_023529015.1 Papaver nudicaule
CCTCGCCCGCATGATTCACTTGTCGAGAGTCAAGGATCTCCTCTTCATCCGAGTAAAAGGTGTAAGGAGTAGGTCCAACGCGACCATCAGTGTATGGAGAAAAATAAAACTTGCTCCTAACATCCATGTAATGGGAAATGCTGTCGAGGGATTTGGGCGATTTCCGCCTAAAAAGACGGGCGCGGGGATAAGTATACACCATGGGATCTTGATAGACTTCCCCGTCCTCATTGACTCGTTCCTTGACGCCATGAATGGTAAGTGTCGTACTTGGCGGGCTGTACCCTGGAAAGCGATCCCAAGACCACATCTGAAGGAAACTTGCGGGTACAAAAGTCTCGACAGTGTGCACATTAGCGGCCCTCTGGATATCGATCATGAGCAAGTCTAGGTGATGGTAAAGTCCGCCCAAGAACATAGGAGCCAGAGGAAAAGACACGCCACGCGCCATCAGAACGGCCATCGGCATAAGTTCTTCCTTGATTGTATCCCCCGGACTGAACTCGAAGATATCATGACTCAGCCAGAAAAGAAGAAACGCGGCCAGTTGCACCGTCTCCGAATCCTCGCCATAATCTGGACATTTCCAAAGGCCCTCCACCATCTTCGGTGCCCAGTACTTCACGAATAAAGGGTAGGAAGAGCGTCTTTTCTTCGACTTGCTTGAAGTGGCCGCTTCAGCATCATCCTCGCCTAGAAGGTGCAAAGACAGATTCATGGTTAGCCGTGCACAATGAAAATACTCGCAAAAAGTAAAAAAAGAATAAAAGACGAGTTAGAGAAAATATTACCCCGGGCGCCTTCATGTTCCTCACCCCCTTCTATATCATCATCTTGAGCGCCCTCAAGTTCCTTACCCTTTTCTGGATTATCCCCGGCTCCCTCGACAACGTCGTCCCTCGCGAGCTCTTTGGACTTCTTCAGAATGGCCACCAAATCCCAATCCTTCTCACGCATACATCCTGCGACGCCCGACTGATGCCAGTAGCAAGAGCCATGGACTGGTAACAAGGTGAAAGCAATCACATCCTCGAGAGTAATCGTCGCCTCCCCCCAAGCAAAAATGAAGGTATGGAACAGAGAAATCCAACGCGTGACCAGCTTGGTCAGATCAAAACTACTACGGTTGCAAGAGCGACATTTGGACGCTTTGATAGCGTCAAGGACTCCAATCCCCTCCAGAATACGAGCATGAGACCCATAGTTTTCAATAAAATCAACCCACGACACCCAACCCTCTTGGGGTTTTGCTGTGGATTTATGGACAATGTTTGGAAGCTCGTAATCGCCGCGGTTTATAGCCAATCGAGGAACTTGCTCATAAGGAGGGAACGACCATTCGGCACTGTCCGGTTTCAACAGCCACATCGGGTCGGCTGGCAGAGGCGGCGACAGTCGATTCAGAAGGCGCTGATTAAAGAAGTTGTCAGGATATTCGGTGTTGAATAGGAACAAAGGAGCTCTGAAGGGAAATACTTCGTTCGAACAGATTGTGAGAAAATAAGCCGTCTTTCCGATCAGGAGGAGAAAAGACATCAAGGTTAGGGTTCTGAGCGCCCCCTCCATCTGGCGCGGCTTCAAGGTTAGCCTCGTCTTCATGATTAGGGGCGAGTGAATCGTCTTGCAAAGGCTCGTCGCAATCACTCATGGTAATAGAGGGAGAGAAGAAGATGATTTTCAACCAAGGAAAAGTTTAGCTGGAGGAATCGAAGGCAAAAGAGTATTTATATTGAGGAGAGAAAAGTGTAAATGTCCGCCACCTAGACCACGATGCCAGTAACTCGTGGACGTGCACCGCCACGTAGGCCATGATCTCGACGGTTACAAAGTTAAGCGTGGGCGACGGTTAGGGGACTTGGGTTCCATGGATGACGGTCGACCCGGCGCATTCTGCCCGCCCGAACCGTCAGGGGACTAATGTGGATACCCCAAGTCCATTAGGGCCTAATGGGCTTGACACATGCTAAGTCAATTTCATCTAGTTGGGCTTGGGTTTAGGCATCTTGGGTGTTTAAGAGATAAATGATGGCAATTATGTTAATAAGTGGCTAGGAGGACACATGGCAACCAAGGAATGAAAGGGAGTCTCTATAAATAGAACTCTAAAAAGATCATTAGGGAGGCTTTTTGGAGGAGAGAGAAATCAGGTTACACTCTTAAGAGAGAGAGAGAGAGAGAGCAAGAGAAATGAGGTGAATCGGGTTGCTACCTCTGTGACTCGGATCGGATTGATAATTTTACCCTATTTACATATACCATCTTTAAACTTGATATGCGAGTACTTGGCTTCACCTGTTATTATAGGTGTATGAAACCCTAGTCTCAAACTACTTTGTCATATTTTTCTGACAAATAGGGGGAGAATACATATGGTTCTTACTTCTTGTGGTTGCATTAAGGTGCATAACCATAGGGGGAGAACATCATGTGCTTACTTGTTGTGCTTTTCACAAAGTATCAAGTAAGGGGGAGTAGTTAAAGCTGAGATCAAGCTTCGTATCAAGAATGAGTAGAATCACTTTAAAAGTTCTGATACACCAACTTTAAAGTTTGCTCAGATTCTTACTCTTACGCACAAACAACATGTGGGATGAGCATACTAACCCACGTAAGCCTAAGCATACCTTTCTGGTTGTTTGAGCTGGATATGTTGTGACTGCTGACTACGGATTCATCAACAAGAGTTTAATGAACACATCAAGACTCAAAGGAGAAGTTGAAGAATTCAAGAAATCAAGAGCTACATTTGGTTAGTACTTTATTGTATATTATTTGAATCCATATGTAAATTGGTTTGTCACTAAAATTGACAAAGGGGGAGATTGTTAGGGCATTGTCCGGTCAAACCCACTAGCGTTGGTATGTCAAGCTAGTTGTCAGTTTTAGGTGTCAAAACTCAATTCTTGATTTAGCCTACTAGAGTTTAGATTTCGGAATTGGGATATAGACAAAGTAGTAGAGACCTTGAAGACGAAGACTGTGAAGACAAAGAAGACATCAATTATTCTTCATCGACAAAAGGTTAGTAGGAGTTATGACTTTTATGGAAATTTTTCTATTTTACTTTCTCTATTCTTTCGAAATATAGTCGACTACTTTAGTAGTGATAATAGCGATTGAGATCGTATTCTTGTGTAACGTGACCTTGTGTCATGACCAGTGTTTGCTCCCACAAATACTGTGAGTACAAGAATGAATGAGACAGATTCGGTGCCATGTGTCCATTACAATGGTTTTCTTGCAAACTGTTAGTTGGATATGGATGAATCTAAAGGAGTACTCTTGAGAAAAGAGTCCATGAATTACAGCTGAGGGCGTACACACGTCTAAGTTCTGGCTAAGCCCAGTACTTCCAGCGGAATCCAGATTTGACGAAATCTGACAGGCGGACGGTTCACGAACCGGTTCGCAAACCAGAAACTCGGAAATCTTCTGAGTTCCAAAGTGAATGAACATTTCGCGAACCGGTACGCGAATCCAATGTTGGTTACTTTGCTGGTGTCGGATTTAGTGGATATTCTTTCAGATTTCACTTGGGTCAAACTCTAAACTCCTTTATCTCTTAGATGGACTTGTATATCACAGAATATCTTTTGTGTTCCATCTAACGATCCTCAATGAGTCAATAAGATAAGATTATCTCAGGTCTGTTGGATTCTATCTTGAAGTGTTTTTGAGCTAAAAAAACACTTGGCAGATAATGATAAAAAGAATTCCAATTGAGATTAATCTCTATTACTTGGTTATCAAGTTTAGGGTTTCCTTAACTTGTGGGACAAGCAATTGATTGCTTTATTCCAAAACAACCTATCTTATCGAGTGCTATATAAATAGAGGTGTCTACGGACAAATACCGCAAGCATCAAGCATACGTGAAGGTCCTTAGGGAAGGTAGCGTAAACTCTTTTCACTTCGGTGAACGCTTGTTGTGGTATAGTCATCCTCTATAGGTTGCAGCTCCTCTGGGAACTCCCTACGACTATAAAAGACTTCTCTTGAGAGTTGGGAAGCACAGGTAGGAGATTGAGACCATCTTTGGTTGAAATCGGATTAACCTGTAACCTTGATAACCTGATCACGTTCTTGTCTATTCCATAGTCCGTCTCTTCTGCTATACGGCTATTCAAGAACTGATACCTTACTCAACAAGGTTGGAAAGGTAGCAACGCACGGCTGCACTCGGTGTTGTAAGACCTAGTTAGCTCCAGTTATACAAGTTTCTTAAGTGATTCTTCGTGTATAACTGAGGTAGAGATAAGTTGGGCATAGCTTACTCGGTTTGCTTGTCAGCCCCGATTTGTGAAGTAGATTTCCGTATGACCTAGATTTAACAATCCGAAGGAAGTCAACTTGTGTGTGGTAAACTGATAGAGGACAGTTAGACCATGTGTCAACAATTAGGTTGTAAAGCCAGTATTGCTGACACAAGCCTTTGACAGCGGTCAAAGCAACTCCTAGGCCTGTAAAGGACGTCAGCTGGGGGAATCAAGTGTGTGACGATCTGTGGGGGATCTAGAGACGTAAGGAGTGCGACAGTAGCCAATTCGCTTGGAGGGCTTGAGTTGGTCTCTGCTACATCCCAGACCGAAGTCTTATAGTAGGCTAGTGTTTGTAGTCAGTTTGTACTGGGCGGTGTTCAAACTGGACGAGGTCCCGAGGTTTTTCTGCAAGGCAGTTTCCTCGTTAAAAAAATCTCTGGTGTCTTGTGTGCTTTTACTTTCCGCATTATATCTCTGATAGTATAATTAAAGCACCAAGTAGTACGTTATCCAATAACTGTAGAGTTTAACTCCAAAGTCCCAACTTTGTAGAGTTGATCCCCAAGATCACAACTCCAGTTATTAGAGTTTGGATATTGATTTTTGAGATCGTCCAAACTTAAACCATAAGACTCACGAGCCAAAACGAAAAGTTGGTAGTATTTCGGTA
Organism: Papaver nudicaule; assembly: GCA_023529015.1. Classification (NCBI taxonomy): domain Eukaryota; kingdom Viridiplantae; phylum Streptophyta; class Magnoliopsida; order Ranunculales; family Papaveraceae; genus Papaver; species Papaver nudicaule. Next base: position 4,930 of record JAJJMA010034399.1, read on the forward strand.
CCCCTCCTTTTTCAGATATCAATCTGATGTTTGTGAGCTAACAAAACACTTGGCAGATAAATGATAAAGATTTCCAATTGAGATAAATCTAGGTTTCTTTGTGTGCAAGTTAAGTAACGGTTTCGTTTTACACAGGCACTTGCTAAACTTGTGGAACAAGTAACTAGTTGTTTTATTCCTAAGCAACCTATCTTATTGAGTGCTATAAATAGAGGTTTCTAGAACGAAAACCACAAGCATGAAGCATATGTGAAGTTTCTCTGTGGAATTGATCGTAAACTCTTTTCACTTCGGTGAATGCTTGTTGTGGTATAGTCATCCTCTATTAGGTAGCAGTTCATCTGTGGGAATTACCTAACGACTATAAAGACTTCTCTTGAGAGTTGGGAAGCACAGGTAGGATTTTGAGACCTTAGTGGTTGAAATCGGAGTAACCTGTAACCTTGGTAACCTGATCACGTTCTTGTCTATTATACGGTCCTTCTCTTCTGATATAAGGCCATTCAATAACGGATACGTTACACACAGGGTTGAAAGGAAGCAACGCACGGCTGCACTTGGTGTTGTAAGACCTAGTTAGCTCCAGTTGTATAAGTTTCTTAAGTGATTCTTTTTCCAACTGAGGTAGAAACAAGTTGGGCATAGTTTACTCGATTTACTTATCGGCTCCCGCTTGTAAGTAGATTTCCGTATGACCTGGAGCAATCCGAAGGAAGTCACTTTGTGTATGTCAAACTGATAGAGGACAGTTCAAACATACAGTTGATAATTGAGGTTGCAAAGCCGGAATTATTAACACAAGCCTTTAACAGCGGTTAAAGCAACTCCTAGGCATGTAAAGGACGTCAGCTAGGGGAACCAAGTGCGTGACGATCTGTGGGGGATCTTGAGACGTAAGGAGTGCCACAGTACCCAGTTCGATTGGAGGTGAAATTGGTCTCTGCTACATTGAGTGCTATAAATAGAGGTTTCTAGAACGAAAACCACAAGCATGAAGCATACGTGAAGTTTCTCTGTGGAATTTATCGTAAACTCTATTCACTTCGGTGAATGCTTGTTGTGGTATAGTCATCCTCTATTAGGTAGCAGTTCATCTGTGGGAATTACCTAACGACTATAAAGACTTTTCTTGAGAGTTGGGAAGCACAGGTAGGATATTGAGACCTTAGTGGTTGAAATCGGAGTAACCTGTAACCTTGGTAACCTGATCACGTTCTTGTCTATTCTACGGTCCTTCTCTTCTGATATAAGGCCATTCAATAACTGATATGTTACACACAGGGTTAAAAGGAAGCAACGCACGGCTGCACTCGGTGTTGCAAGACCTAGTTAGCTCCAGTTGTATAAGTTTCTTAAGTGATTTTTACAACTGAGGTCGAGATAAGTTGGGCATAGTTTACTCGGTTTACTTGTTAGCCCCCGCTTGTAAGTAGATTTCCGTATGACCTGGAGCAATCCGAAGGAAGTCACTTTGTGTATGTCAAACTGATAGAGGACAGTTCAAACATACAGTTGATAATTGAGGTTGCAAAGCCGGAATTATTAACATAAGCCTTTCACAGCGGTTAAAGCAACTCCTAGGCCTGTAAAGGACGTCAGCTAGGGGAATCAAGTGTGTGACAATCTGTGGGGGATCTAGAGATGTAAGGAGTGCGACAGTAGCCAGTTCGCTTGGAGGGTGGAATTGGTCTCTGCTACATCCCAGACCGAAGTCTTATAGTATGCTAGTGTTTGTAGACAGTTTGTACTGCACAGTGTTCAATCTGGACGAGGTCCCGAAGTTTTTCTACAGGTTGTAGTTTCCTCGTTAAAAAAATTTCTCAATGTGTCAATAAGATAAAGATTATCTCTGGTATGTTGGATATCAATCTTGAAGTGTTTGTGAGCTAACAAAACACTTGGCAGATAAATGATAAAGATTTCCAATTGAATTAAATCTAGGTTTCTTTGTGTGCAAGTTAAGAAACGGTTATGTTTTACACGGGCACTTGCTAAACTTTTGGAACAAGTAACTAGATGCTTTATTCCTAAGAAACCTATCTTATTGAGTGCTATAAATAGAGGTTTCTAGAACGAAAACCACAAGCATGAAGCATACATGAAGTTTCTCTGTGGAATTGATCGTAAACTCTTTTCACTTCGGTGAATGCTTGTTGTAGTATAATCATCCTCTATTAGGTAGCAGTTCATCTGTGGGAATTACCTAACGACTATAAAGACTTCTCTTGAGAGTTGGAAAGCACAGGTAGGATATTGAGACCTTAGTGGTTGAAATCAGAGTAACCTGTAACCTTGGCAACCTGATCACGTTCTTGTATATTCTACGGTCCTTCTCTTCTGATATAAGGCCATTCAATAACTGATACGTTACACACAGGGTTGCAAGGAAGCAACGCACGGATGCACTCGGTGTTGTAAGACCTAGTTATCTCCAGTTGTATAAGTTTCTTAAGTGATTCTTTTTACAACTGAGGTAGAGACAAGTTGGGCATAGTTTACTCGGTTTACTTGTCAGCCCCCGCTTGTAAGTAGATTTCCGTATGACCTAGAGCAATCCGAAGGAAGTCACTTTGTGTATGTCAAACTGATAGAGGACAGTTCAAACATATAGTTGATAATTGAGGTTGCAAAGCCGGAATTATTAACAAAAGCCTTTAACAGCGGTTAAAGCAACTCCTAGGCCTGTAAAGGACGTCCGCTAGGGGAATCAAGTGCGTGATGATCTGTGGGGGATCTAGAGACGTAAGGAGTGCGACAATAGCCAGTTCGCTTGGAGGGTGGAATTGGTCTCTGCTACATCCCAGACCGAAGTCTTATAGTAGGCTAGTGTTTGTAGACAGTTTGTACTGCACGGTGTTCAATCTGGACGAGGTCCCGAGGTTTTTCTACAGGTTGTAGTTTCCTCGCTAAAAAAAATTCTGGTGTCTTGTGTGCTTTACTTTCCGCATTATATTCTCTGATTATATAATTAAAGCAAACATAAGAAGTACGTTATTCATAAACCTGATCGTTGTCCCCAATCCATCCATTGGATTTACCAAGACCTTGTCTTGCGTCGGACTGATCCCTTGAGATCCAAACTCAGGTTAACAGGTCTGGATATTGATTTTTGAGATCGTCCAGATTTAACCATAAGTCTCACGAGCCCAAACGAAAAGTTGGTTGTATTTCGGTACCCCTGCTTTTTCACCGCGGATGGTGGAAAAGTGATCTTTGGTTACAAGTATTCGTGGGCTTGTACCATCTACTCCACCTTGGTAATATTAATGTCAATATATTTTGTGTTTTATTTTGTTAATATCTTTGGTTAGATGTTTATATATTCCATTGTGTTTCCATCTTTCAGGATCATAAGAATGCCACACGTCTTCTTAAGCGCCAAACAAATTATTTTAATATGAGGAACTGGAATCTTGAAAAGGAATGTGAGGGGGTGAAAGAAATTTTTAAAAATTCTTGTTTGCATGGTGCTGTAAAGAATTCAGTTGTGAACGATGACATAGAGACATTGTCGGCATTTTGCGAGAGGTATTATCCGGAAAGAGACACCATGCTTTTCAGATTCGGGGGGATGTTGATCATTATCGACGATGCTCAACAGATTCTAGGCCTGTCAATTGTCGGGAATTCCACCAGCGAAGGGTACACCAAAAAAATCGATTGGACCAAGCTTGATAAATTATGCAAGAACTTGTTTGGTTGGACTCTTGTGGAAGTGGACTATTTCTTCATGAAGGATCCAAAAACCCATAAAAGGAAGAGGGGGATCAACTTTGTGAAATTGAGGGAAAGATATCAAGGAACCTTGCTAAAGAAGTGAAAAGGCCTTTGGAGAGGTGAAAGTCAAAGCTTCGGCAGCGGCTTTTCGGTTATAAGTCTTAGTCATTTGCATATTTCCCTCTTTTGTCGGGAACATGGCGAATGCGAACTTCTTGCAGCTATTAGATCCTTCGGATGAGATGGCACAGTACTCGTGAGGTACCGCGGTTGTCTCACACCTAAACACCGAGCTGAGAAAGGCATCAAGAAGCCATACCTCCCAACTCAATGGTAACACATCTTTATTGCAGGTAATTAAGCCTTTTGTTTTTTACTTTTAAATGTCAAATTCTAGGTAACATCGATATATATATATATATGTTTCATTGATGTTTGCATAGGTGTGGATATACGAACATTTTCCCAAGTGGATGGAAGATCATGAGAATTGGAAAACCAATGACAAGTGGAAACCGGGAATGCCGAGAGGGCACATGTTTATCTTCAGTGGGGATCAAGACAGGGCAAGAAAGATTGGCTTCTACCGGTCCGAGAGAGGTTGGAAAACATAAAGGAAAGTGATGTAGTCTTTGACCCCATACAGAAAGGATAGGGCTGATGGGATGATTAAAAAAAGGGCGACAATGTGTTTTTACGATGGCCCCTTGTTTCACCCCCTTGGACACACAATGCATGCCCCAGCGAGATTCATGCGACAACTTGGGTTTATACAAGAAAGTCCCGAATAAAAGGGGGTGGGGGGAAAGATCATGACATTCAAGAAAGAAATGGTTAGGAATTTGAACTCTAAAGACTAGGCAAAAGTTTAAAGTATGAGAAGTCGGAATCTGAGTATTAGGTATAACGCACACACATTCAAGTCATGACATTCTGTAGTCTTAGTAAGATGACGAAGGTTTAAGGACCGGTGTGTATGTGTATGTGTGTGTGGTGGGTGGGTGGGTGTGGGGTGGTGGGGTGGTGGTGGTGGGGGGTGAGGGTCCATGGTTATGAGTCAACGAAAGATTACCTTGAATGGTACAACCATTGGAGTCATGGCCGTGTAATACGTACGGAACAATTTGCCCAGCGTGGTCGCGGCAAAGGAAAAAAAGATTACTTCTGCACCTTCTGTTGATGATTCTACCTTATACAAGTTATGTGAAAGTTTCTTTGGCCTATCTTTTGTTGTTTAGATTGTATACCAAATTTATGTCGGTATGACTTACGTGGTAGTATTCCTGAAAATAAATGGAGCGTTTGGATGTTGTGTTGAAGCCACTTTCAGAAAAGTTGGACCATGAATAGGGCATGTCTCTGCAGAACTCCGCCTTCATATTGATCACCTAAGACACTTGGATGTACCTGAGGCGACCAACATGTTTTAAAAATTAGCCAACGCAAAAAAGTACGGTTTGGTCTTCAACTAGTGCCACTCAGGAGAGTCAACGTGGAGAAACTTCTAAAAGAGATCGTGCCAAGGGTCTTGGTCGTGGCGAAGGTGAGGGCAGTGGTTAATCTACAATTCCGTCGTTCTTGGTTTTCACAAAAAAAAAATCAAATACTTTTATGCAATGTGTGGTAGGATGATATTATAGTTTCGTATGTTTATTTTGGATTTGTTCATGGTTTCTTCCTCATGACACTTTAGATATTTGGACCAAGCTTAGTTTAAATAGAAGTATGAACTGGTTTGAACTTGTTTAGTATTAAACAAAATCGTCTTGGTAAATGAAATTCCTAAACGACTTTAGTAGAATCTGCAGCTGCCTGGTCAAGGGAGAAATTGTTAAAACTCGTCAAGGTGTACTAAATTTCCTTGACGTTTATAGCAATTTCATAAAACTGAAAGTATATTTTTTGTTACACTCCATCTACACCACATAACGACAATTTTTTTGGAAAAAATATAGCCGTTCGGGACTCATCTATATAAAGAGAACCCTTGATCCCAAACAATCATCCTAATCAATCTAGTTATTTTGTTTATTTTCACTTCAACAATGTCAAATTTATCATCAAATACCGCAAAGCGAACTCGATCAACACAAGATATTGTAGATAGTCCTCCACCTCCATCTCCTCCTCGTAGACGTTATCGGCATATGAATGAGAAAATAACCCATGAATACTATTATGAGTGCTCTCCATCTCAAAAACCAGTATCTCCTCCTCGATCGATCAACACGAAATAAACCAAGTTTTGCTCCATTTACGTAGCGTGAAGATCATTGTTTTTGTAGATATCTCATGTTGTATTATCCAAAACCGGATGAAATAAAACGAAGTCTTATTGGGGTCAATTGGTCACTATTGTGGAGTTATGTCAAAGAACCCAATTTGTGCGAGATGTAAATGGGTTGGATGCGCAATGGAGGATCATACACAAAAACGTCGACGAATTTATGCACTTGGGGAGATTGATTCGAGATACTTTTAAGAAAGATATCGATGATGAAATTCTGGCTAGGACATTGAAGGAATGGAAACGATGGAAATGAAACAACTTCGAGTACGAAAAACATTACCGTCTCCTCAACATTTTTCTTAATAATTGTTATAATCGTTGAGTAAGTGTCTTCATGTAAGATCAATTGGACACAGTATTTGGGATAACTATGTAATGCTTTGATTTTTATGAATTCTTATGTAATGCGTATTATCTTGTTTTAAATAATATTGGTGGTGCTATGATTATTCCTCAAATTATCAATACCAACTCGTCATGGTTAACACACAAATCATGACGATTTTTAACTTTTCGTAAATCTCGTCAAGGATGATGCTTAAAACCGTAACGATTTTAACTAAAATTTGGACATTGAACATGTTTTTAGAGGGTCAAACTCGTCATGGTTTGGTTTGCTAACATGACGACTTTTTGAGAAACTTTATTTTCCAAATTTTCTCAAAAGTTTAATCGTCAAGATAAATATAATAACTATGATGAGTTTTGATCGAAACCATAACGATTTTTTTTTTTAAATTTGGTGTTTCTTTGACGATTGTTCATTTTGTATGTCATTATCATGACGATTTTCACAAGAATTGTTTGGGATATCTCCTAAATAGTTTATTTTATTAAGATAAGTAGGCGTATTACATAAACAAAAGGAAAACACATTACATAATTTCATTTCTAAAGAACACCACCTAGTATGCGTCGTCGCTAAACTCGTACATAATATAATCGGTGAGGAACCTTGGAGAACGTTTGTTCAACACCTTCAAACACTTCCCGAACATCCACGCACGTTCACCATTACGAAATTCCCATATGTTTGATTTTCTCTTTCTAGAATTAATGAATTACATGTTAGTTAAACATAGACAAACATTTCATTAAGAAATTTTAAAAAACTAGATAAGTACTCACTTTGAATTTGCGAGAAGTTTGAGAATGTTGTTGGTTAACGATTTCCATAATCTTGAGATACTTGATGATATCCTTTTTGATACGTTCGAAGTGAAAAGCAAGATGTACCCACTTCCGCCGGTTATAATTCCCATATCGTTGTTCTAAGAATTCCTGAACCTTCTTCCAAAACATAGAGTACATTTCATATGGTCTTTCAATGAATGCCCTAACAAATGATTTGAAAAGCTCTACATCCTCGCTCGCTTCCCATTCTCCATCACCATATCTGGCCTCTTCTCACCTTCAAATGAACAATAAACTAATTTGAGTGTTTTGGAACAATGAGAAGAAGAGAATTTTGAGGTAAGTTGTGTTGGAGATGGGTTTCTTTTTATAGAACAAGACCCCAGCGGTCATAATTCTTGAAAATTAGACAAGAAGTCGTTATGGTAATAAATAAACTCTGACGATAAATACATGAGTACAGTGATGTTCATTTTTAACACACTGAGTCACTTATGTTGGCATCGTTTAGATATCGACCATGGCGATTTTACATTTCAGTTCACACACTCACAAAAAATTGGGATAGATGGGAACTAACTTCATAAGAACCATAAACAAAAACACTATCTCGTCCTCTCTAGTACGATCTAAGTGGTTAACAATGATTACATAATAAGCTAGTAAGCCAAGTCTTCTTCATCCATTAACCCAAATTCCTCAATGAACAAAGGAGCAAGCTTCTTTAGCACCACTTTCATCATGTGATACTCGTACACTCGATCGCCATTACGTTCAGTCCAAATATCTGAAAATGCTCAGAGCTGTAATTAACACAAATTAAGTTAGTGCGCATGTATATATCTAGTGATGAAATAATATCCCAAAGCATGTTGAGCTACTCACCATGTCCTCCGCAATATCACCGTCCTCTGTATCTTGGACTATTCCAAGGACTATACAATGCTCTCGGATATCTGACTTGATGTGGCGAATCTATTAGCCAACTGAACCCAATTGCGAAGTCTAGCTAGTATTCGAGGTGCGTCCTTTGTATACTTTCTTCAATCTCTTCCAAAACATTGAATAAGTTTCTTTGGGTCGTTCATGGAAGACAGGAATGAAGCTCTCCACAAGCTCCATATCCTCCTACCGGATCCCATGGACAAATCCACCTTTTTTGGTTAGGAAACATTTCTTCATTAAGGAATCCTTTTTGTACCATCGGCCCTAGCTCCTTTAAAACTGTGATGATGGATTATCACTCCATCGTCATCAGAGTCCTGCAAACCAAACAATTGTTGCAAATGTAATAAACAAAATCGTCATAGTTTTGATACACACACATGACGATTTTTAAATTTTTAGGTGGTGTCGTCATATATTTGAGTACCTACCTTGCCGATTAACTGAGTTTTTAAACCAGGGGAGTGGGTTTCTGTTACATAAACTCGTCAAGCTTTTACATAAAACCCCGACGAAAGCGCTACAATGCACGTACTATTGCCATGTTAAAAACTCGTCAGGGTTCTTAGGGAACCATGACGAATTATCATCTCTGAGTGCGTTTTTTACACACTCGGCAAAGTATTATAAAAACCACGACGATTGTACTAAATCGTCATAGTTTTGTACATATTGCTTGACGATTTTTCGTCCTGGAATTCAAGAGTTCATGTGTTCCCGTG
>JAJJMA010034407.1:2642-15930 GCA_023529015.1 Papaver nudicaule
AGCGGTTTCAACCAAGTTACTCAGCGGTTTCAAAAACAAAATTTCTTCACAACCGAACAGGGAGAAAGAGTACAAATAACTGGTGTTCTTCGGATACAACTGAACAGTTTGTAGGTTTGCAAATGGGGAGGGTTTAAGCTTATAAAGCTGAGGGGGTTAGTGGGTGGGTTGTTCCGGGTTTTCGAAAATAACTTCCAAAAAGGGGGTTCGGTTTGTTCCGGGTTTAAAAATTATCCATCCTCAACTAACCAACCTGGACGGTTAACTCTAGTCGCCGAGTCGACTCGACGATTCACTTTGGAAACTCGGAACAGACATGGATTGCTATTTCTGTAACAGTTGAACAGAAATTTGTATTTAGTCGCTACAGTTGGTTACTGTTGCGATTTTCTCTTATATTTATATATATTGTTTTTCTGGAGTTATACTTGAGAGTTTGATGAAAAATATGCCTTTAAATCTAAACTGGACACAATTTAAAGATATTCGTTATATTAGACTGATGTCCCTTTCTCCAGTCGCGATCCCATTTGTAAACAGCCTCAGAGTCTATTTTTTTTTGCCTATGTCTTAACAAGTTTAGGATAAACTGTTCATTTTCTTATGGCGATCTGTAAACTATTGTTGTTTCTGTTCTTGATAACTTTTCTGATCGGTGTAAATCAGTTAACTTTCCTACGAAAAATCTCGAGCTGAAGGACTACATTCTATTACCTGCACCGAAAGAAACTGAAAAGCTGCGCTCGAAGTATGATTTGATTGCAAATATTGTTCATGACGGAACTCCAGGGGAAGGAGTTTATAGAGCATTTATACAACGGAAATCAGAGGAATTGTGGTAATAAAACTTGATTTTGTTCTCTACATAATAAAAATTTACATCAGCAAATAAAAGTGCAATCCTTTAATGACACTTGTGTTCTTGGTTTGTCTACAGGTATGAGATGCAGGATCTTCATGTTGCAGAAACGCTTCCTCAGATGGTTGCTCCATCTGAGACTTGCGTGCTAATATATGAGCAGGAGCAGCTGCCGCAACAATAGTGATGTGGAAGATTCTAATGTATCTTATATAGAAATGTTAATGTTATTTTATTAGGTTATGAGATTTTTTCTCTTATAAAATCTAAAATATATCTATAATGTATTAGGAGGAAGGATTTGATGCATGGTTAAAACGACAATATATTGAATAAAGAATTTCACTCATGGCGCGTTTGGATGCAGAATTTACGTTTCCAGGGGATTATAAAACTCGGGATTTATGTAAATACCTGGCGCGTTTGGTAACTCAAGAAAAAATCCCTGGAAACTGTCAAATCCTTTGTTTGAAATTCCATGTACTGTTTGGCAAACCTAGGATTTACACAAATGCTCTGTTTTGAAATTCCATATTAACTATCTCGTCCTCAACTTAGTTGGTGGATTTAAAATCTTTGATATTAACTATGTGCTTAGTGTGCAACCGTGCAAGCATAAGCAAAAACAAAAAACACATACCTATCTATCTCTTTAAATCACTTTTATGCATCAAGGAGAAGAAACAACAGCTTCAACAAGAAATGATAAATATGGAGGGATGATGGCGGAAGGATGCGGAAATGTGGAGGGGAAAGATAACTAAACCGATGATTTTATATGGGATTTTAGGGTTTAATTTTGGTGGGGCCACAAATCCCTTGGAAAGTTTCCAAGCAAATAACAGGGGGGGAGGTGTTACTCGATTTGGAGGATTTGTTGGGAAAGTGTTTCCCAGGGGAAACATGAATACAAGGGATTTTGGCAAACAAACGGGCCAAGGGATTTATAATTCTACCAAATCCCTTGGTCCCATGAATCCCCTCTCTAAAATCCTGCATCCAAACGCACCATCAGGTTATTGTTTGAATATTGAGATCGTTCAAACAATCTAATTAACTAGATTCACAAATTCAAAAGTTGGTGGTGTACTTGGTATCCCCGCTTTTTCGATTAGTATCAGATCAGGCAAACACATTAAAGACGCAACTATCTGTGTTTCACAAGTTTAGAACATGGTTTGTCCACCTGTTCGGACTTAAAATGCTCTCAAATGTCAGTATCAAATAAAGTAGTACTTGTCTCGCAACTTGTAATTCAGAACAAAACTCACAAGAAGAACTCACATGTCTTGTTGAAGAACTTCGTTCTGAATTAAGAAACATAAGCAAAGATTATCTTATGTTTACAAAAGAACTCAAACTCTCTTAACAGAGAATGTACATTTTCAGAAAAACTTGAAATCAAGACTATTGAATACAATAATCTCGTTCAAGATCTTAATGAATCAAAGGATAATATTCTCTCTCTTGAAGACTCCATAAACAATTGGAAAATTCATGAGAAACAACTCTTAGAAGGGAAAATCAATCTTAAAGAACTTTGTAAACAAGTGGTCTCTAATTTAGCTTGTCTACAAGGACTGCATGATTATGAACGAAGAAAACACAATACTCAAAGACGAAGTAAGTTCTTCAAGCAAAACTTGTCTTGAAAACACTGAAAAATCTTCTTGTGTGACATTTCTATGTCACCTTATCTTAGAAAATAACAACCTTCTTTTCAATCAGGGTCACCTAAGAAAAATCCCTTTCCAAGGCTTCACAATCGGCGAAACCAGATATTTTGTCATCATTTTGGGAGAATGGGGCATTTGTTATCAGAATGTTCCTTCAGAAGGAATCAAATTGATAAACTTCATAAAACACTCGCTCAAGTAGCTTGGCAAGTTTCACGGTTATCAAATCATGCCAATGAAACAAATATTGAGGATCTTCATCTACTAAAAAATTGTAGGAATTCATCACAAACTCCAATTAGGAAAAAGTATGATTTTCCTAACTGGAAAGGAAAGGATAAAGTTCTTCATGAACCATCGTCCTCTCAAAAATGGGTTCTTAATAAGAAGTTTAATAAGAAGATGAATAACTACTATACGAGACCTGTAAATCAGCCTTCTTACAAAATCAAATCATACAAGGACCAACAAGCAAAGGAGAAAAAGGGTTTCTTCCCTCACATGTATGATCTACCAACTAAGAGATTAGACCCAAATGACTACTCATCTGTTCATCTTATTTCAACTTAATCAAAAGGTTGAAAAGGGCGTCTGTTAAAGAGAATGTCTGTATTTTATATTTACTTAATGTTCTCTGATTTGACAAATAAATAATCAATATAGTCAATGAAACAATAATCCTTATCTCAGTATTTGTTGAGCATGTTGTCCAATGAGATTAATCCGCGCTCAAAAAGTTTATGTGACCTTTTTGTCCTGAAGGTATATGACTATATTATCATAATTGTTTTCATACACCTACCCTAGTGTCTCCTTCTTGTGGTGACCATGTTAAAACAGTTTAAAAAGGTCTAACCATGTCATGTGTGAGTTCAAAATGCAATGAATCGACGTTGGTGTCAACTACTTCAGTACTACTTTTACGACTCTCCCTGCCTCTGGTTCCTAAGGCAAGACTCGAGAGAAGGATCCATGGGAATCCTTATTTGTCAAGTCTGAAGGGATATGCAATTGGATAAAATTATCTAATCATACTTAATTCGCTGATTTGTCAAATCAAAAGGGCATTATTATAAATATAAAATTAAAAAGGGTAAAAAATAATGTTCGGTAACCAATATAGGTCTCTGTAACATGCTTATGGTATTATGTTATATATACCTACCTTGTTAAGATGAATCAAAGGTCTTGAAAAGAATCATCCTCCAACACGGTCATTATTGATGATATGAATGGTGAATATGAATCTTGCTCAATCAACACTCTGCAATTGAAAACCTTACTCAGAGTTTCGAAATCTGAAGAAGAGATTGTTGAACTCATACAACTTCTCGCCAACTCTGCTTTAGAACTCACGAAGTATTTATTAGGATTGTTAACATGAAGACACCTATTCTGATTTCTCAACACAATGTTGATACCTTAAGAAGATATATGAATTTGACCATCATGAAGGAGTTCGAGAAAGACTTGAAGAAATTCCTTTGAATTAGGTACGAATACATTATCTTTGTTTAGCATAGTTAACTCCAGTTTATCTTGTTTCTTAAGGTTTCGAGTAATCACTATACTAGAAGTAGTTATCTTTTTGATTTAAGTTTATAAGCTTTTACTACTTTCATGTTTTCTTTTCATCCACTAATAAAATTTATTGATTTAAATCTAGATTGATGGTTGCAATACTTGATCTTTATTGATTATTCTTGTGAATGTATTGCGCACAACGAATTGCTTTTTTAGCCATCACACCATTCGGGTAAAGTAATTCATGTAGAATTATCAATAAAATCCATGCTTCTGATCTTATGGCTAAGAATAAACGATTTTGATAATGATATTTCTCTTATGTAACAATTTCGGACTCTGAAGATCGTAATTGACAAGGTGTTTTGGGGTCAAAACAATAAAGAGGGTAGATCGATAAATAGACAGATCTGTGGTATATGTGTGGGATGTATGATGTGAGTGCGAGAGGTCAAGTTCGAACACCGCCGACCTAAATGAGGCAGGCTGACCGTTCCTGCAGTGCTTCAGTTGTAGCGAGACGATATGGGTTGGTTTAAGAGAGGGAAACAGAGGAAAAAAAAGATGGATCAGATGTAATTCAATAGAAGTTGAATCACAGATGATGGTGTTCTCGCTATGTATAGTATTAATTTTATATGAATTAAACGTCCAAATATATTTTCAAAAATTTATATTCATAATTTCGTTTTTTATTTCCATTTAAAAAAACTGTTTTTTTTACGTAAAAACGTTTTTTTCTTCCTTATTTTAATTTAAAAAATTCCGGACCATTAAAAACAAAAAACTTTTTTTTATGTAATTTTTTTAGTTAAAAACAAATCCAACGGACAATTACGCTAGCCCTAAACTTACGTTAGCCCTACATTGAACGGTGTAAGATTTAAAAAAAATGCGTAAACGGAGTGTAACAAATAAAAAATTTCGACCAATCACGATCAATATTTTAGTTACCCACGTGGGGGAGCGAATTCTATTGATTCACAACCATAGATCTTATTGATTGAATAACACCTGAACGGCCGCGAAATATAGACGATTCTAGGCCAATAGAAATCCATGGTTAAAACGACTTTCAATGTAGAGTGAGGGATGATATTGAGTGTTTAGGTTGTTGATTTATCTTCAAACCCGAAGTAAGCTCGAAACAAAAAAGAAGGTATCGAAAGACATCAACTTGTTCTCTATATATGTCTTATGGTGGGGTTCTGTAAAATTGCTTGCTAGTACCTCAAAAGCTTAGGCATTGTGAAGGGAGCTGCTGCAATCTTGTGGAAAGATGCTTGGAAACTGCATTTTTTTGACATAGAACTCAGGGCAAATGCTTCTCTAGTAGTCCTGCAAATGAGACAAAGACTTGGGGTTTTTTTGTACACCACCCATTTACTGGATTTTGAGACTACCAGTAAAATTTTCGCATACCATGTCAAATAAATAATACTAAAAGTGAAGGAATCCTCCTAATTATGCATACTGGGTCTTCTGATTAGCAGTAGAATTTTTGCTGGCTATGTTCTGCAGCGGAACCAGGATTTTATGTTTCAGGGGGTTAAAAAGAAATCTATAAAGTTGTGGCTTCAATGTAAAAAGTTGGCGGCCGAAGACCGCCTGAATTTTTTTGACGTTTTTTTTTGCCGCTAGACAAATTTAAAGATGATGAAATAACCCTTGCGAGCCGGCATATGCATCTATCATCTATCATCTGTGCTGCTAAATAACTAATGGGCTTTTTATTAAATGGGGGTGGCTATTTTTTTTTTTTTTTGTGGAAAATAGGCTAGCCCAAAAAAGTACATGTACTGAAAGGGAATGTATCACATTCTAATTCTGTCAAAGCCATAGATAATCCAGGAACCAACTAACATCCATTCAAATGAAGCAGTATATAACGCAAGTACCATTTAACAAGCAAAAGCAGTATATCTAGATACTAAATAACTTCCCTTCAGCAGTATACTTGATACATAATTAGCACCCCTTCTGGCACAGCAATACATGGATAACACTTCCGTCAGCAATGCCATAATCTGCCAAGGTACGACCATCTACGAGCTTTTCACCATCATAGATTAGTGTTTGACTCTCGACTGCCAGGCCCTCCATTTTGGAAATCCGTTTCTGTAAGCTCCGAACAGTTTCAGTTCTCTCAACATCTAAAGGAGTTTCCAAACCACATAGTGAACTGATAATAATCCGCATCTGCACGTATTTTGTAATAACAATTGAAAAACAACCAAAATTTAAGCTTAAACCAAACTTAAGTAATCAGGATCACAGTTATACTAACAAGTCTGACACAACAGTAGAATGAATATGCCGATAACGGAATTTACCAAAGTCATTTACCTTGGAGTTGTTTGTAGAAGAAGACTTTCCAACACGTTCACCAACCATTGCTGCATCGGCCGGACCGCCTCGGTCCGTTGCACTTCGTTTATTGGAATTCCTGAATACAAAAGAGTCGATTCGAATAAATATACTCTCTTAAGGCAATAAGGACATGGTTTCGAAGGGGCACCAATTTAAAGCAACATCACCTGGTGCGGATGGGATTCGGCACTGGTTTTTGGTCATGCTCCATTGAACCATCAGCATGAACAGGAGCACTTGGCTTGACAGGACTGAAACCACGGAAGATGAATTATACAACACACTGATATATTGATAAATAAATGAGCTGCCATTATTTCTGATAGACTTACTTTTCTACTCCGGCTGGTGGCGGCTGAATCGGCTTGGGGTTTCTAGCAGATCGCCTACATCTGAAGTTCAAAAGTATATTAAAGAAACATAACGACAAAAATCTCATGCAAGAAGTACTGCCGGTTGTTAAACCTACACCATGAGAAATCTTACTTGGGCTTTGTGTCAGTGCCATCTTCGACCACACTCTCCTCAACATAGAAGGGATGTAGCATAAGACCAGGCTGGAGCATCAACTTCAGCGACTCGTAAGGAGTACTAACATCAAGAAGCTTGGATATCTCCGATGAAAAGAAAATGTGGTATTTTACTGTGATGGGAACTGCTTCATGTATGCCAAAAATGTCTCGAACAGTGGCAAGAAACGCCTCCACCTTTGTGTTTGGATCTACATCAATGAACTTCACAGTACCACCAACATACCGTGGGTTGTTTCCATCTTGATTGACAATTTTACCGTTATACCATACCGCAGCTTTAACTGTTTCTTCACCCATTTATAATGCACAACTCTGGTGACAACTGACGTGTTCTACAGATTTATGAAAGATTGGCAAGCAACAACATGGTTAGAACCATCTAGCGTAATATATTTAACAGTAATAAGCATAATTGTAAGTACGTGCAAATTTTTTCCAAATGACTATCGAACAAAAGTACATCCGGTAAGTGATATAAATGTAAACCTGATCACAAATATTTTTTAAGTACTTTTTAACTTATCAAACAAGTGCTACGAAAAGGGTCAACCAAAATAAATCTAGGACTTCTTCTACAAAGGTGTTCTAATTAAAAAATAAATCTATTTTCAAACTGTTATCCAAGGTATATGCAACAAAAATATGGAAGCATACCAGCTAGCAATCATCTATACATAGAAAGTACGCTGGACCTTTGTTCACAGACCAGTGCTCCATAAAATTAATACATCAATCGACAGTTAAGTGTGCTTTTTCCTAAACAAGTATTCATTTGGATCCTGCATCTTTGTAACTCTTATGAACAACGCATAAATTAATACTGCCTATATGTCACTAGTAAAGCTTTATTTGGCAAAAATTTCTTCAAATTTTAAGTCGCATGAGTTTTTCCTTCCCAATTTTTGTTTTTTGTTTTTTTTTTTTTTACAACAGATCCGTATACTAGTCTGTGCTAGAAGAAACAAAGAGCAATGAAATTAACATAGTGATTTTCTTCATGCTCAAAGGCCAACAACGGTTGATCATTTGTAGATAGCTAGAACCTTTCCTAGAACTCATGAATGATAGTAAAAATTTTTTGTTTGAAAGCACAAAAATCAGCACGATTACACAAACCCTAACATCGATCAACTAATTAACAAGCTTAATGATCAACACGTTTACATGTAGAGATTTAGTAGATGATCAATCAAGCCAAAGCAGAAAAAACTAACATTACCTTCTTTTTTTTTTGCCTTCTGAAATATCTTCTACTAGGTTTAATAAAAGACCAAGCCCTAGAAACTGAAATATCATTTCCGTCCTTTTATTGTATTTTTGATGGAGAAACTGAAAGGTTTCGTTTCGATGAGACCGAAGGGTTTCTTTCTTTTCGAGTTTCGCGCCTTCACTTCTTAGACTTTTGGTACGCTCTCACTTGACATGATTAGAAACCGTCCGATCCATCCAACATCTCCGGAGTCAAGATTAGTAAAAGTCAAAGAGTGTGGGTCCTGCTCATTAGGATGTAAATAAATATTATTAGCTTGTTTGGAGTTTGGACTCCAACGCTTTGTATTCTGTCTGAATCGGACTCGTCTGAATCTGACTCGATTGGAGCGGACTGAAATCATCTGAGTTGGCATTTGACTCGGTCCGAATCAGAAATTTGCCAAGAGAGTTTCAATCACTGACTTCAACGGGTTCGAATCAGAGATTAAATCTGAGTCAGCAAATGAGTCAGTACAAATGGTCTGACACCTAACTACGACTGAGTTAGTGGTTGAGGCTGATTCAGTCGCAAGCAAACAAGGTGGAAGTGTTTCCCATAATTTTGTTTTGTTTCAAATTAACTTCTTAATTTGTTTTCCACTCAATTAAATCAAATTGCATTTTCGTTGTAATAACTTGGTTCCTGACTAGACAATTGAGTCTGATACACAATCTGACTCGGCACAAGTCAAAACGCTTTTCGGATATCGGAGTCAAGGTCTAATTTGGTTCATACATCTGACTTGGGGGATAATTGATACTTCATACGACACATATCTGATTGGATTCTATAACTCAACTATTCTGATGGTTGGAGAGTGTTTTTTTTGACATAGTCGGAACTCAAAAGAGCAGACGCTTTTCTAGTAGTCTTCATTTCACCTTGTTCTGATCAATGGTTTTGTTACATATTCAAGATACTAATTAACATCGACTGAAGCAAACCCAGAAATAATCTAGGAACCAATTAACATCCCTTCAAATGAAGCAGTATGCAATGTAAGAACCAATTAGCAACATTACTTCAAGCAAAAGCATTATATCTAGGTACTAATTAACTTCATCACAAAGTTACAATTAGATACCTCCTAATTAACACCCCTTCAGGCACTGCATTATCAGGATAACACTTCCGTCGGCCATGCCATGATCTTCGTCACTCACGCTTTGTTTGTCGGACTGCCTAAATACAAAGAGTCAATTAGAATATGTGCATATACTCTGTTAAGGCAATCAGTGATAACATGATGCTGGTGACTCTAATGTTATCCATTACAAAATGACGAAGAAGATAAAACTGATACAATCGAAAGTTAGTTGAGCAGCAGTATTTAAGCTCAACCGAAACCGACACAACAAAACGGAAAGGAAAGGACACGTACGACACACACTCACACACACACGTACATCCCACACAGACTCAATAGAAGTGTCACATGACACACACGTGATAGAAGATGACAGCTTAACCTTCACTGCAGGTTTCCTTAACCTGCACCACATCAGTCTTTACCTCATTATGCCCCCTCAAGCTAAACGGTGGTGCAAGCACCTTGAGCTTGGATCTGATGTCAATGAATCTTGGACCATGTAATCCCTTGGTGAATATATCTGCTAGCTGATCCAGTGTGTGAATATAAAACACATCTAGTGCCTTTGATTGAACTAACTCTCTAATAAAGTGATAGTCTAGATGAACATGTTTCATCTTTGAGTGCATAACTGGATTAGAGGAAAGAGAGATTGAACTTATGTTATCACAGCCAAGTTTAGGGATACCAGGGATAGGCACATGAAGATCTTGCAGAAGATAGCATATCCAAACCATTTCAGCAGTACTGTAAGCTAGTGTTCTGTATTCAGCGTCTGTACTGGATCTAGCTACAGTCGTTTGCTTCTTGGAAGACCAAGAGATGGGATTAGCACCTAGGAACACACAGTAACCACCAGTGGAGCGTCTGTCATCAACATTTCCAGCCCAGTCTGCATCACTAAAACCAAGCAAGAATGAATCACCTTTAGTAAATAGAATGCCAAAGCCCAGAGTCCCTTTTATGTATCTCAAAATGCGTTTGGCAGCAGCAAAATGAGTTGTTCTTGGTTGTTGCATATGCTGACAGACCAAATTGACTGCAAAGGAGATTTCTGGTCTGGTCCATGTCAAGTAGAGCAGGGCACCTACCAAAGATCTGTACTCAGTAGCATCTGTAAGAAGTTCACCATCAGTCTTGCTTAGCTTGTCAGAGGGAGAAATGGGAGTTTGACATGGTTTTGACCCCTCCATGTGAAATTTATGTAGAAGATCCACTGCATATTTAGTCTGTGAAATCTGCAAGGAATGGCTGTTTCTTTTGACTTCTTAGCCCAAGAAATAGTGAAGTTGACCCAAATCTTTGATTGGAAACAGAGATTGCAGTTTGGTGATGAGAGTTTGAAGAAATGCAGGTGAACCTCCAGTGAGCAGAATGTCATCCACATACACCAGTGCTATAGTGGTTTGATTGTTCTCATGATGCACAAATAGAGAAGTATCAGCCACTGAGTTAACAAAGCCAAGAGAAAGAAAAGCAGCACTAAGTTTCTCATACCATGCTCTTGGTGACTGTTTCAGACCATATATAGATTTATGCAGCAGGCAAACATGATCTGGTTTGGATTCATCAACATATCCTGGAGGTTGGGTCATATAGACTTCCTCCTTCAAGTCTCTATGTAAGAAAGCATTGCTCACATCTAGCTGATGAATGAGCCAGTTGTGTTGAACAGCAAGAGCCAAAACAATTCTTATAGTAGTGGGCTTAGCAACAGGGCTGAATGTTTCCTCAAAATCCTCACCAAATTTCTGATGATAGCCCTTAGCCACCAATCTTGCCTTATGAACATCAACTTTACCATCTGGTTTCTGTTTCTCCTTGAACACCCACTTGCATCCTATAAGGTTCTGACCATCATAAGGAACTAAACTCCATGTACCAGCCTTTTGATGTGCATTATATTCCATGTAGATGCAGCTCTCCAGACTGGAATCTTTAGTGCAGCTGTAATACATGTTGGAATTCCACTTGGTTGCATAGATGAACCACCTAAATATGCCTCAATATCAAAGGATTTACCATATGTGCTTGTGCCAAGTAAAGCAAGAAATTGTGGATGTATAGGGTGATTAGTGGCAAAATATGACTTGGGTCTGTATATGCCATTCTTACCCCTAGTAACCATGCAATGATCATTCTTAGTGACATTCTCAGATAAAGGAAGTAAAGAAGGAGATGATGAAGTGGGTGAAGAAGGTGCTGATATATTTGAGCTAGAGTCAGAGGCAAATTCAATGCTACTGTCAGATGAATTAGTATGAGTATTAGTGAGAGCAGCATATGGGAATGATGTTTCATGAAATGAAACATGTCTGGAAATATAGAGTCTTCTTGAAATATGGTCATAGCACCTGTAGCCTTTGTGAGAGAGACTGTAGCCCAAGAAGATACAGTGCTTACTTCTAGGTTCAAGTTTATTAGTAGTGTAAGGTTTAAGCCAGGGGAAGCAAGCACAGCCAAAAACTTTTAGAAAGGAATAATCAGGCTGTTTGTGATTGAGTTTCTCAAAGGGAGTAATGAAATCAATAGACCTAGTGGGTAGTATATTGATTAGGTAGTTAGCTGTTTGCAGAGCTTCAACCCAAAATTCATTTGGCAATCCAGACTAACATAATAGTGTTCTAGTGACACCTAGTAAATGTTCGTGTTTGACTTCTGCCACACCATTCTGTTCTGGTGTATGTGGGCAGGAAAGTTCATGAGTAATGCCTTGAGCAACACAGAATTGAGATAAAAAGTTGTTTAAAAACTCACCACCACCATCAGTTCTGATGGTAATGACTTTATGAGAGAATAATTATTCAATTCTGGTAACAAATTAAATGAAAGCATGTTTGAAGTCAGATTTAGAAGATAAGGGCAAAATCCAATAATACTTGGTGTATTCATCAATAATGTTTGCATAGTATAAAGAACCAGATAAAGATGCAACATGACAGGGACCCCAGAGATCCATGTGCAACAACTCCAGAGGTTGTTGAGCAATAAAACTAGACATTTGAAAAGGAAGTTTCTGAGTCCTACACAACTGACATTCATTAAAAAATAAAGGTTTATTAGACACACTAGAGAGATTCAAGATTTTGCAAATTCTCTGAAGAGTTTGAAAACCAGGATGTCCAAATTTTCTGTGTAGAATAGTGTTGTCTGTGGTAGTGGCTGAAAGAGCTTTATTTGGATTGCTGAAAGTGAGAGGATAGAGGCCATTTGTATGAGGTCCTTGGAAGATAATCTTCCCATTGCTCAAGTCCTTCACAGAAAAGCCATGAGAATAAAAAGTTAATGAGAAGTTGTTGTCAGTTGTGAATTTATGGACAGATAATAGACTGTGAGATGAAGTAGGAACAATGAGAATGTCATTAAGTTTAAATGTATGATCATTAGCACATTTACTAGAAGAACCAGTGTGAGTAATGAGCATACCTGATCCATTAGCAGTTTGGATCATCTCACTGCCATCATAAGATGTGACTTCTTCAACAGATGCAGTCTTTGAAGTAATGTGGTTGTTAGCTCCACTGTCAGCTATCTATTCTTCATTGTCATCAAATATGTCAGCAGCTGCTAGCATAGCACTGAGATTTGGAGGAGGAGCTCTTCCTTGGTATGAGAAGTTAAGTCTCTGACTACAAGTGAGGGCTATATGATCAAATTCTTCACAAATTTGGCACTTCTCTGCTAGTGTAGTACCTCTGCCAAAGTTGGTTCTGCCAAAAATTGCAGGATTAGGATATCTGCAACCACCATGTGAATTGTAATGTCTACCACCATTTGAATAACCTCTTCCTCTAAAAGATCCCTTGTTAGAGTTGTAATTGCTTGAGCTACCTCTAAAACCTCCTCTAGATGAATGAGCTAAAAATGCTTTAGAATCAGAATCAGTGAGTAGGCTTGCTCTCTTATTCCTTGCAGTTATGGAAGACTCTTCACTCAATAAGTTGTTGTGCAGCTCAATACTAGTAACAGGAGGATAACGGTGCC
>JAJJMA010034413.1:0-13779 GCA_023529015.1 Papaver nudicaule
AAAACCAAGTTTGAGTTTATATAGGATTGGGGCGTGAAATATAGGCCGTTGGATGACCCTAATCTCCTCGATGGAAATTCCATCGTCGACAGAATTTCCATTGACGTCGATGGAATTTGTATCTGTCGATGGAATTTTCATCGACGATACTATTTCCATATGGCATTGCAAAGTGCAACGTCAAAACCTGTGTTTGCTAGGTCCATAGTCGCACAAAATACTCTTAATTTGTGTTTTTTGTGTCCCATAGGAAGCGGCCTGAATATGGTAAGTTCTGTTAGTGATCTTCTGTTGTGTTCTTCCTTTCTTGTTTTGTACTTCTTTGCCTTCTTACTGACTTCCTTTGTTGCATTCAGGCTCCCAAAAAGAATGCTCCGGCCGATGATAAGTTTCCCCGTAAGATGGTTGACCCTCAGCTTCTTACTTGGGAGGAAAGAGCGGAGATTTATAGTTTTAAAGCAAAACTCTTCCCCTACAGAAGCCTGGGTAGGGTTAATCTGTCTCCTGAACTTATTTCTTCGAATGAGTGTAACAATAGGAAGATAATCGCCTCCGGCGAACAACTTGGCGCCGGTCTTCCTATCCCTTTGTATAACCCGGCGAATCCTTTATTTTACGAGATATACTCTCGAATTTCTCCTCCCTGTGGGGTAATGCAACTAAATGGGAATGCCATCCGAGTTATTCGCGAATGGGTGGCCCGTTCTGAGGGCAAATCGTATTATTACAAGAAACATCCCGAGGATCCTAAACACCCTCCGAGTTTCTGGAATGCCGACAATTTTTTTAAGCATTATAAAGTAGAGAAGAGTTTATCTAAGAAAAAAGCTCCTTGGAGTGTGAGCCTTGGCAAGGTGGCACATTCTGAACATGTTTTAGGTGATGTGGACCCTTTTAGATCGAATACGAATTCCCTTCTTCGCCACTCTAGTGATGAGGTGTGGTTCTCGAAGCCAGTGCTCATCGAGGGCCCCGTTCTCTTCGGTTTTGCTGACGAGGAGGGCAAGACTGAGCGAACGAGCTTCGAGGATGGGCATGATTTCCCCGTTGTTGATTTCTACAATATACACTTCTCCGAAGAGGAGAGAAAGAAGGTTCAGGAGAAGATTGCCGCTGTTAAGGAGAAGGTATGGTCCGCTGGTTTTCCCTTTAGCCATTTCTATTGATTGCCTTCTTATTGCAATTTTCTCTTTCCTTAGAAAGGGGAGCAAGGGCGACAGAAAAAACAACAAGATCAAGAGGAGGTTGCCGAATTGAAGAAAAGAAAAAGACCCTCGAAGCCTACCGACGCTGGGAAGGGGGCAAGTGGTCAGGTGATAAACACAACATGCCTCAGTTATGCAATAGGTATGAATACCTGCCTCTGTTTAGAACCTGACAAATTGACTGTTTTTCAGCTTGAGGAGGTGATTACTGGAAATGATGGTAGGATGGATTTCTCACTTTGTGACCCTCATCGTGTGAGTGCTGCTGTTGGTGGTAAGAAGGTTATAAAGACTGTTGCCTCGAAGCTAGTAAGCTCGAGGAGGTATACTACTAGGGCTGCTAGCAAAGGGGAAGTTCCACCCCCGAGTGTTTCTATCGAGAACGTGGATGATGAAGAGACCGAGGATGATGAGAGTATTCCTTTTAAGAGGAATAAAGGGGAACCTGCCTCCGGACACTTTTTCCAAGGTGTAGCTGTGGGGCAATCTACTAACGATGATGTGCCCATCAAAGAGCCCACTGCCTCTGCTGGTTTCGAGCCCGGCTTTCGCAATGCTGGGATGAATTTGAACCAGTATGGTTCAAATGATCATTTGGTTGATACTTCGTTGGGTTGGCAATCGCGGCCTTCTTTAGGCGGTCCTTCGGCTCCTACTAGCTTTGTGCAAAGGCCTTGTTCGGAGCAGGAGGTTCAGAAGTTCGTAGAGCGGAGTTCCATTCCTGGCCCTTATGCTGAAGATATTTCCAATCATTTGAAAGCGTATGCCAAAGATCCTCAGAATCAGCAGCTCGACCCTGCTGCTGCCAGATTTATTTCTCAAGCTTTTTCTGGTTTCTGGGATAGAAAAACTCTTGCCTCGGCGTGGACTATGCATCAAGCATTCGTTGAAGCCGTAAGTGTTTCTTGACTGGTCCATTATATGTTGTAGTTTGTTTGCCTAATTGTGTGTTGCTTTATTGTTATAGTACCATCATCATGGGATGTTTTTATTGGAGCTGTCTCGTGCTCAGGGGTTTGAGATTGCTCGCCTCGATCAAGAAGTTCTTCGCCTTCAACAAGAGAAAAGCAACCTTGCAGGAGATCTTGAAAAGAGTAAAGGTGAGAATTGTTTGGCTACGAATTTTCTTTGTTGTTTTTCTGTTGAAATGTCGTTGTTGATTTTGTTTTTCTTGTTATTTGGGTGATGCCGAAGACTTGGAAAAGCAGCTTGGAGAAGTTACCACGAAGCGAGATTCCTTGTCTGAGAAGCTTAAGACCCATAGCGAGCTTGCTTTAGGACTAGATGCTCAGTTGAAGAGTAAAGATCATGAGTTGGTGCTTCTGCGAAATGTTCGCGAGGAGAAGGATGACCAAATTAAGCAGATGAATGAAGAGGTGTTGAAACTGAATAAGCACATCGAAGGAGAGGCTGATCGTACAACTTTGTTCAGTCGCCAACATGGCCGATACTTGTTTAGGGGATTCGGAATGCGACCTCCTTTTTATCGTTTGGGTGTGAATGATCATGATGCTTCGCTAGATTCTGATAAAGAACTAGTTTCTTCACAAGATGTCAAGGACATAGTGGCGCAGTTGCTAGAGGAAGGGAAAGTTGGGGATGAAGAGGCTGAAGAGGATGACGAAATGAGTGGCGAAGATATTGATACTGATGGTGATGTTGAAGATAAAGAAGGGGAGGGAAATTTGGTGGGAGATTCTGCTATCACGCAACCAGAGGTCGAGGAGCAAGGCGAAGGAGGTGATGGCCAAATGGAGAGGAAAAAGGGGGGCCAAGGTGAAAATACTAGCATTGAAGGGTCGGTCAAGGAGCCCTCGAAGGATTCTGCCAAAACTTCTGGCCACGAGGTTGGCGTAGATACCGAGGGTGATGGTCAAGCCGTGAAAACTATTATAGACGGCGTTCCCGAGGTTGAGAATGCGAAAGATGGTGGTGAGTCTGACCCCGTTACCAAGAATGGTCCCGAGGTTGCTTCCAAAGTTGATGATGTCATCGTTAAGGAGGTTCTTGAAGATACAAAGTAGAAGATGATTCATTCCGTCTGCTACCTTGCTGTGGTTTTCCTTTCTTTGTTGCCTCTGTATTTTTATGCGACTTGCAAGGCTGGATGTTTTGTTTCCTTTGGATTATGCATCTTTTTTGTTTCTCATTTCTCTATGGAATGAAGCTACTTTTCCAATTTCCTTATCGTGAACTGTTTTATTACTGATTGACTCATGATTCGAAACACGAAATCATCTTTGTATTTCTCTGGGCTCTTATGGTTACTCGAGGTGCAACTCTAGGGCTTACTTCGATGTAAGAGATAGTAAACCAAGCTAGTGGGGGCGTATGGATCACCCTTCCCAAAGGCTTTTAGTTACTTGCCTGTTTTAAAGCAAACATAGACTATCAAGGTCATAGGTACCCGTTTTGCCTCGGTCTATTGGGTGGATATCGAGGGTACCAGGTATCCTCTTAGAGAACATAGTGGTATTCCGATGATCCCTTTGTCCCAAGTTTAGTGAGGAGCTTATGGTGGGCAGCTGTTATGATTGTTCCTCGATAAGAAAGTAACACAATGGGGGAGTGCCAGTCTCTGCTGGAGCTTAGACATGGTACTATTCTCCTATCGCGGCCTAGAATTCGACCCCTCTGTTTCTCAATAGCCCCTCCTCGAGGCTATGTTTTGTTTTTTAGAGGAGGTCCTTCGTCTGCGTGATTCGCCTGTTATTCCCATGAATACAAGCGAATCAGCTGCCTCGGGGTTCCATCCACCTTTAAAGGTAGATGTTGATCCCATTTATCGTCCCCTCGACGCCTCAGAAAGATATTTCCTCATGGTCGTGTGGTAGTGGGTTCAAATGCTTCATTAGCTTATATAGCTTAGATGCAAATTACCCACCGTTAACGGGGTGTCTTGTGGGTAGAGGACTGTGTCATATAGCTCGTAGGGCCCTTACGGCGTATATGATCATCAGCTCTATGCCTGCTATTCGAGGTCTTTTTATGTTTTTGGCGTCTTGGCCTTGGCGTCATGGCCTTTTAATTTCATTTGCGTCGAGGCACTAGGGGAGGTGGCGTTGCTAGCCAGTTCGGTTTTTATGGCGTGAGAGCCTTTGGAGATCTGCGTATTTTGAGCAAAGATGTTGCCTGCTTTAGCAGAATTTGGAGTTTGATTCGAGACACGGTTATACAAAGTTTGATAATAATTTTCTTGTTACTCAGGGGTACAGATATACTTTTATGAATAGTATTTCCTTATGTACTTCGCATTCCAAGCATTGTCGAGGCCCGTCCCATCTTTCTCGTCGATTAGTTTGTATGCACCTTTCCCTGCTACTTGTTTTACTTTGAATGGCCTGTCCCAAATTGGCTCTAGCTTTCCTGCATTTCCCTTTTGGTAAGGTGGGATTTCACACAATACCAGCTCACCAGGCTGGAATTCTCTTTCGATAAATCTTTTGTTGTATCCTCGCGCTAGCTCTTGTTGGTAGTTGATGATATGCTGCCGAGCTTCTTCGAGGTCGTCCAGCTTTGCGTAGATTAAGTCTGTGGTGAGGTTTTGCTCCCATGTTTTGTATTTATCTGTTGGTATCATTATTTCTGTAGGCAGCACTGCCTCGGTCCCATATGTTAGGTGAAATGGATTCATTCGTGTTGCACGCCTTCGAGATGTTCGGAATGCCCATAGCACGTTGTGTAGATGCTCGCACCACTGTTTTTTTGTGATGTAATACTCGTTTTTTCAGGTTATCCCCTATTGTCTTATTGGTGGCCTCGGCCTGGCCGTTGCTTTGTGGATATATTGGTGTCGAAGTTTCAAGTCTTACATTATACTGATTTGACAATTCTCTGACGTCAGCACTTAGGAACTCCTGAGCATTATCCGAGACTATCTCGGCAGGGACCCCGAATCGACAGAATATATTTTCCCAGAAGAAAGTGAACACCTCTCGGCCTGAGTGGCTTCTTAGAGCTTTAGCCTCGATCCACTTGGAGAAGTAATCAGTTGCTACGATAATGTACCTTCTTTGCCCTATTCCTGGAATGAATGGTCCAACAATGTCTACACCCCATTTGGTGAAAGGCCAAGGGCTGAGCACTGGATTTAAGTTTGTTGCTGGTGCGTGAATTCTTTTAGCGAATCTCTGACAAGGATCACATGTTCGGGATATCTCTTTGCGTCGGCATGCATGTATGGCCAGTAATACCCTTGGTCCTTGGTTCTTTGAGCGAGGGACCTTGCACCACTGTGAGTTCCTGCTTCGCCACTGTGTAGTTCCCTCATTAATGCCACACCGTCTAATCGATGGACACATCTTAGCAGCGGTCCCAAGAATGATTGTCTGTATAGGACTCCGTCCATAAGTCGATAATTCGCTGATCTACTTATTACTTTATGTGCTTCAAGTGGACTACTTGGTAATTCCTTGTTCTCGAGGTATTTCCTTATGGGTGCCCTCTAGTCATCATCTTCGTCCTGGATGGCCATAACAACTTCTTCTCCGAAGTCTTCTATCGATGATTTCTTTATTCTGCCAATTTCAATGGAGATGATGTCTTGGTCTGTTATTTTTGAGGCGATGAACGCCAGAGCATCTGCATGCCTGTTGTCTTTCCTGCAAATGTGTCGAATTTTTAGATGGGGAATCCTCGCCATTAGCCGTCTTGCTAGTTTCTTGTATTTTGATAGGGAATCATTCGATTGGTAGCTGTCGTCGAGCTGTCGCACTACAAGTTGTGAATCTGTGGTTATACGTGCCTCTTGGATCTCCATTTCTATCATGTGCTTTAGAGTATGTATCATTGCCTCATATTCGGTTTCGTTATTTGTTGCTTCGAACTCCAATCGGAGAGCATATACTGTATGCTTTCCTTCTGGCGAAGTGAAGACTATTCCGACTCCTCGACCATCTCCATTTACTGATCCGTCGATGAAGACTTCCTACCGCCGAGGATGGCTTTGCTCCAGTAGATCGAGTGGTCCTTCTTCGTCCTCGATCCCTAGTATTGGCTCTTCTTCGTAGTCCTCGTCAATTAGGAATTCTGCTAAGAAGTCAGCGATGATTTGTGATTTTAATGTTGTTCGTATTTCATGGACCACGTCGTATTGTCCTATTTGTGCGTTCCATTTCGCGATTCTCCCTGCTGCCTGCATGTTTTTTAGAACCGATTCGATTGGCGTTTTGGTTAGCACAATGATTTTGTGGGCCTGGAAGTACGTCCGAAGCTTTTGGGTTGCTACCACCAATGCTAGTATGAGCTGTTCCAGCTTGGTGTAATTTTTCTCGGCCTGAAATAGTGTCCTGCTGATGTAGTACACCGACTTTTCTTCTTCCCTAGTGGTTACGAGGACTGCACTGATGGCGTCCGAGTTGGCTGCAATCTAGAGTCTCAAATCTTCATCCTTCTCTGGGCGTTGTAGGGATGGTAAGCTTGCCAAATAGTTTTTGATTCCTAGAAATGCAGCCTCCCTGTCATCTATCCAGACGAACTTTTCTCCTTTTTTCAGAATGCTAAAGAAGTTTTTGCATCTATCCGAAGATCGAGCGATGAATCTGCTAAGGGCTGCCAGCTTTCCATTTAGGGCTTGGACATCCTTTACAGTTGTGGGCGACGGCATCTCTCGGATCGCCTATACCTTTAATGGGTCTGCTTCGATACCCGTCTTCGTGACCACGTATCCTAAAAACTTTCCCGAGGTGACTTCGAAGATGCACTTTGCAGGGTTGATTTTCATATTTATTTGGCGCATCTTTTCCAGTATCTCCCTTAGGTCTTCGATGTGAGTCTCTGCCTTCTTGCTTTTCACCAACATGTCGTCTACGTATGCCTCAACAGTCTTCTTCAACCAGGGACGAAAGATGTTCTCCATAGCTTTTTGATAAGTGGCACCAGCGTTCTTTAATCCAAACGGCATTCTTGTATAACATTACAACCCGTTGGATGTTATGAATGTTGTGTGCTTTTGATCTTCTTCTGCTAGAGGAATCTGGTTGTAACCAGAGTAGCCATCCATGAAACTTAATAGCTCATTCCTGCTGTTGCGTCCACCATTTGATCTATGCTGGGAAGTGGGTGTGGATCTTTCGGGCATGCCCTGTTCAGGTTGCTAAAATCGATGCAGATTCACACTCCCTTGTTTTTCTTTGGAACGATGACCATATTCGAGATCCAGTCTGCATATTGTATTTTCTTGACGATTCCTGTCGCAATCATTTTGTCGAGCTCTGATTCCACCGCCGTCTAGTATACGTCTGCTAACCTTCTCGGTCTCTGCTTGAATGGTCGCACCGAAGGGTTTATGTCTAGGTGGTGACATGCTAAGCTTGGGTCGATTCCCGACATCTCGCTCATTCTCCATGCGAAAACGTCGGAGTATTCCTTCAGTAATCTCTCCAGTTCCGCACGCTGTTCCTGTTTCATTAATGTTCCAATTCTTACAATTTTTGGTTTTTCAGTAGTGCCGATGTTGACGTCCTCGGTGGGTTCAGTTAGAGTGAAGTTTGGTGCTTCCTCGTTCATTGTCGTAGGGTCCTTTGGGGCCTCCTTCGTGATTGCTCCTTTGTCTCCCCTGATTACCTGATTAATTTCTTTATCGATCATTTCTGCCTTTTGCTGTCTGTATCGCTCTCTTCGATTTCGCCTCGCGTACCTTCTTTGCTCGATATCCTTTTCGTGACACGCCTTCGATTCCATGATTTCGCCTTTGAGCTCACCTATGCCGGTAGGAGTTGGGAATCTGAGTTTCTGATGTAGTGTAGAGGGTACCCCCAAGATCCCGTGCAGCCATGGTCGTCCCAAGATTGCGTTGTATGGCGACTCTATGTCCAGGACACAGAAGGTGGTTTGCAGCTTCATCGTCTTTACGTAAATTGGTAATGAGACATCTCCCTTTGGCTTCGAAGCTCTACCATTAAATCCGTAGATTGTGTAATATGAGGGTATCAACGAGGTACTTTGGAAGAACTTCCTGTATGCCACACCGAAAAGGACGTCTACAGAAGTCCCTGGATCAATTAGTATATTTGGCAACAATACTCCATTTATGTTTATGGTTATGACTAGGGGAGTGTTGCTTGGGCCGTCCTCGGGAAGGTCGTCTGCTGAGTAAAATATTGGTTCCAACTGCCATGGCTCGAATGTCCTTGCCTCTGCGACAATCATTATCTCCTTTCCATCTTTGTCCCTCTTGTGGATCCTTCCAATGATGTTACTTCTTGAGTTGGTGCTCTCCCTCGAATGAATCATCGAGTTGCAATGGGCATTGTGTACCGACTTTTGATCATGCCGCTTCATTTTGATGTGCTGTTTTGACGTCTTTTCCTTGTGTAAGCGACCCCCTAAAAAGAAAAACAACCGACAAGTGAGGTCCACAATTGTTATTGTGCCCTAGTGGTCTGACATGTATAATTCTTTTGTTCATATTATTTTTGTAGGGTTGTTAAAATTATTTAACTTTTTGGCGAAACTGTATATTGTACTATCTTTGCCCATATTTTGCCAGGAAACGTATGGTGTGCATGATCTGACCTCTACTTTCCAAGGCTCGGGATTCCCTGTAGAGGCATCAACATCAAACTGATGATTTGCTCAAAAATCCTTGAATGTTCTAAAGCCTTGAAGATCTTTAGGCACCCAAGGTGGTGGAGCTCAGAGAAAATGATAATTATGTGATGAAAGCACTATTTTAAAGAAAAGTTTGAAAACCCTAGAAAAAATTTCCTCAAAAAATTTGAAAATCATAAATCACAGGCAAACCCTAAGTTGTTTTAATCAGTCCTGTTTCTAGCGCCAAACTGTGTGAGTGTAAAATCTGCATGGATACTTCACACCTAACAGCCATCATATCTATTATCATGCAAAGAGTGCGAAGAGATTAAAGATGCATCGAAGACATCACATATGAGAATATACAGGCTAATAACTCTATTATTTATTCAGTTTTGTGGTAACTAATACATGGATATGATCCTCAGAGGTTTAGAGGAGAAATCTAACCTAATATCACCCTTCACGACTTAGGTTACACCAAAAATCCAACCCTTACAATGTTTCTCGAGCTCGCCTTATATAGGACGAGTCGGTAGTGGTTTACAGCTAATAAGACAAGCTACTCAATCGTGGTGGTGTCAGAGCCTGTCGAGTAAGGCGGTTCCTTCGGTGAGACTTCCGAAGATGACTTCAAGCTTTCATCCTTCGATGATCTAGACGGGTCTTCTATCTTCGATCTCTTCCTCGAGGAAACTCTGCTGGCTGATCCCGAGGTATGGCTGCGACATCTTCTGGCAGGGCCCGATCTTTCCGATCTTGACACGTGTCCCGAGTGTTTTACCCTCCACACAGTAAGCTCAGGATTAAAAGGAAAAACTTTGAGTTTTTAGAAGAAGGAGCTAAGGAATATGAAGGCGAAAGGGCTAAAAATTTTTAGAGGGAGAAAATAAAACTTAAATAGTAGAGAGGGAAACCGGCGCTGCAAGTTGAAGGTTAAAAGATAGCTAAAATCTCGGAAACATGCAGAACGTGTCACGAAAACGTCACATCAGGCGAAGTAACGGGGCACGTGTCACAAAAAATTAACGACGAGCTAAAAATTTCCTTCCCGAGCATCTTCGATACCAGGAAATGAAAGAGGCAAATTGTAGGGGGAGAAAACTATCGAGACACGTGTCAGCTTCACGATAAAGGAGCACCTAAGAGAAAACAAAGCTAGAAGCACTGAATAACTTTCAAATCTATTACGAAAGGAGGAATTTATCGAAGACCCAAAGAATATCGAGGAGCAGAGTAGCCTCGAAGGAACAAACATCCCGAAATATCGAAGAACATCGAATGATAATCACTTCGAAGAGATTCCGAAGACCACCGACTTACTCGACAAACTCTGACACCACCACGATTATGTATATTGTCCTATTAGTTGTAACCCACTCGAAGTTCGACCTATATTAGGCGAGCTCGATTTCCATCGTAGGGGTTGGAATTTTTGTTAAATCTTAGGACTTGAGAGTGGTATTAGGTTAGCTATTGATTCTTTATAATCGAAGGAAGTTATATTTTTGCATAAAGATGTAAGTCGTAATAACATCTTATAAAGTTATATCTTCCAAGACATGAGATTGCGTTCGATATTCTTAAGTATTTTGAGAGTGTGATTAAGAGATTAAACCTCGATTCTACCAATATCAAAAATAGTGGAATCCAAAGCCCTAGATTTCTAGCAACTTTTATTTTCTTTAAATTAAACAATTATCTGATTCTTTTGAATTTTGACATTTTTTTTTTTATAAATAACGATTTATTAGTCCATGTGGAAAGATCACATACCTGCATATTATCCAATCGATAGTCGTGCACTTGTGATAACACTTTTTAGACCCATCACCCCATCCCTTCGAGTTACTTGGAACGATATTTGTTGTTACCATATTATTAGCTAGTGAAGCGAGAAATAAGTGATTTAATTTGATTTGCAAGCGACGCGCATCAGTTGTATGTGGCGCTGTCTAGGGTATACGGTTGTGGGGATAATTACTATATTGTTGCAAGATAGAACAAATGAATGTTTAGATTTGTCAACAACAAATGTTGTATATCCTGAAGTCTTATTGCAATAAGAATACACTTTTTTATTATTAAGCTTTTTAAGTGCTTAGTTAACTTTATTGAATTTTCCTTCCCTCTTTGATATCACAAATGATGTCTAAAATTCTCAATGATAATTCTTTTGCAATTCTCGAATATCCCTCGTATTGCAAGATTCATTTCGTTATCTCGTTTAAGATGGGCTTTCTTTGTTCGTACAACCTGTCCTACGAACCCCTGCAATCTTTTCATCACTGACTGTCCATCTGACGTGAGATATATTGAGGTAGCCTTAAGGTCTTTTGCTGCTTATAAAGCTCTCTAAACTGCCTTTCACTCGTGGTGCTGGCTAGAAATGACAACTAATGACCTCTTAAAAATTAATCTAATAAACCGTAAGTTGTTATCTCTAATAATTGCACACCAACCAACGCGATTATTTTTTTCATTGTACGACCCGTCGCAGCTGATGTGGAGCTCTAAGCCGGGTGGAGGTAAACAAAATATCGGCTCAAAAGGCACAAACTTGTCAATATTCCAAATATTTGCAAATGCAAAGCCTGCAGCTCAGACACCTTCCTTTACCTCGTAAAAGTAATCGTCATCAGGCGCATGAGCAAATTTGTCGACATCTTAGCCTCTTTTACCCACTCACAGTTTGTAAGCAACCCAATGTCACTAAATCACTGATACGGTTTTTAATGCCTTCCCGATTATCTTTGAAAGGAAATACCTAAAAATAAATAGTCAAACTTGAGCATGAACGCATTATAAGAAAAATGCACATACGGTATTCTCACCTGATCTCTAATGAATTTTGTAATAATTGAAATAATACTATAGCCAGTAACCACGTCTCCTTTCCTCTTCATCTTCTCAAGCAAGACCCCTAAAGAGTTCGTCAATGTACCTTTGGTCCAGTTTGAGTCATGCATGTAATTTTTAATTTTATCAATTTCCAAAGTACTGAAAATATATTTAATTTCAATTTAACTATCCAACAATTCAACAAAGCGAAAGAATTCGTATGCATCCAAAATTTAAAATTCCTTCTGCATTGAAGGCAAACAATTGAGGCATATGTGATACCTAACATGTAATAAGTTAAGTCGTAATGACTGAACCCAATCTCAGACAAAGTCTTTTTCAAATGTTATATTTAATATTTGAGAACAAACTTTACGTGGGGTTTATTCGTAGAGTGAGCTCAATATTATGCTCGGGTTTCTAGAATCGTACGACTCATGTCACATCGTATCTTCCCAAACTCGAAAAAGTCAAATAAGTCGACCAATTCTTGACTGAAGCCGACTGATTCCTCTAACATTATCAGACAAAAACCTAATAAACCAAAAAAAACACAAACGCCTTTGGGACTTTCCGTTTCACAAGGCTGCCTCTAAACCATTGTACCACTTTCTTATTTGTTAACCATATTAAACATATTTAACATTTATAAGGTTATTAATATAGTTAGAGTTGAAATAAATGTGTTTTATAATTTTTCCATGAATCTTTGATTCACGATTCAACATATGATTCGATATCTATAATGGAAAACAAGTCAATTCACGATTCACGTTTTCAATACCTTTCTCAAGTGGATTTTTCTAATTTATTGAAAATTTAATCACATACCACCCTCGGTTTATGATAAAGCCTAACATCAAGATCATTTTCAGAAGATCGGTTCCTGCTCAAATACTAAATAGTACACCAACAAACACCTCACGTCTGCCAACGATTAATATGACGTGAATCCTAATATCATCGACACGCCAATTTCAAACACCGTTAAAAGTGAAAGATGTTTTATTTAGGCGGTGTTCTATACATTGTATAGTGTTTTAACTATTTAGGCCGAATTTTTCTCTGGATTACAGAGAGGAGTTAAGCTTTCTCTTTGGCTAAAGAGAAGCCTTCTGGCGAGAAACGGTTTTCTATTTTATTTATTTTTCAGTTTTACATACCAATAAGCACTTTTAAAAATATATCTGGATATTTAATATATCTAGAGTTGGGTTTCTTAGACAAAGTTTTTCTTCAAACATTATATTTGATATCTGAGAACAAACTACTACATGATGAAGGAGGGAAGCAACTATGGGGAAGGAGAAAACTTGCCGCATGTAATTTTTTTTGGTATAAATGACTGATTGTCTGTCTTCCACCGTCTTTTTCTACCCAAACGACAAATTACATGATGTTCCCCTTGTTTTTTTCCCCAAGCGACATACTACATGTCGTCCCATACATTTTTTTTCCTGCTAAAATAACAAACATGCCATGTGAATTATTTTTTCCCCAAACGGGAAACCATATGTTGTATAGTGATCTAGCACTTATAACTCTGCGCGGGCACATCTATATGTTAAATTTTCTACTTTTATATGTTATTTTTGACGACCAAATTTAACATTTGAAGCATATGCCATTTACAGGGCAGCTCATTGCGGAACCTGTATATGTCAAAAATGACATTTTAGCTAGTGATTGTGGATGCTCTAAGAGCAAGCACTACGGTGCTAAAAAAGTAGACAAAACTTCCACATTGGTCAAGAAAAAAAGAGGAACAAAAACACCCACTATGGTGCATGTCTACAAATCAGCGATTACTTAGTAACTGGCAAAATATGAGGAGCCGTTGAAGTCAAAGTTTGACTTGACTTGAGCGCCTACTGAGTAGCCGCTCAGAAACCTATTTTAGAGAGGAAACCCGCGGAATTCCTCATTTTATCTTCTTCTCTCTCTTTCCTCACACAAAACCCCCCAACTATCCCCCCTTCAATTTTGAAAGGGTTTGAGTACGATTCATTCCAAAAGCTTCAAGGGGTTTCTTCTAGACTCAAAGGTGGTTGTATTGCAAGTTTCAATTCCGATTGCCATCCACGTATTCATCAATAGGTATGTCATTTCAGATTTAGGGTTTAAGTTGTTTTATTGATAATTATTGTCTCAGTAGTCGTAGAAGTAGTTCAAAAACATATGATTATTATTAATGAAAGTG
>JAJJMA010034430.1:0-13049 GCA_023529015.1 Papaver nudicaule
TGGGTGTACTGTGTAAGATCTAACCATCGGGGTTTTACACAGTTACATTTTGGCGCTAGAAAAGGTTTTGAACTTGTTTTCCTTAAAAATTTTCTCTTATACTTGCTTTGTTAAAAGTATCATACGTTCTTTTGTTTCTATATATAGTATGGTTTTATCGCTGATAGTGTTACTACCTCTCTGTTATTTCCATTTGGAAGCATTTGGCTTGCTGTTGCTTCTCTTTCTTTCTCTTATTTCTATATATGATATGATTCACAAGTGTTATTTAGCAAGAGCTCGCTGGGAGTGTTCTAGTCACTTTTACTTGCCATATAAGGATGTTACGTTCACTGTGTAGGATTTCTTTATGATCCCTGTCTTATTTTGTTAAATATGGTATAACATATGGTGTATGATTTGAAATGTTGTCATAAGTTCTTTGTTTCCATACATAGTATAGTGTATGAGTTTGGAGGTCGCCGTTATGTTCTAGTAACTGTATCATACTATTTAGAGCAGTTATACTCGCTGTATATGAGTTTTTCATGATTTTCCCTTTGATTTTGCCATAGAAGGTATGTTATGAGTTTTGTTGCAACGGTTCTCCTGGGCAATTTTGCTCACATTAGAAAAGCTAGGGCATTTTTAGTATATTTTAGCGATAGATCTTGGTTTTCAAAAGACATCTTATACTATTTTGGGAAATCTTGCTGGATTAAGTATTGTTCCAGTTACACATGAGTGTTGGCCGGTCTGTTGCGATGGTTTTATCACATATTTCACTTTTCTCACATGAGCAGTAGGAAAGTTAGTCGTTTAAATGGAATTTGTTATTTATGTCGGAGTTTTTTTTCAAATAAAGATATATATTTATGGCAAAAGAAAATTAGTTCTGATATCTAGTAGGAACTTCAGTTTCATAAAGGAAATTACATCCTAAAACCTTGATTAAGCTGTTCTTCAAGATGTTGGTCGTACTATCATTTTGATTTCGAAATCACAACCACATAGGATGTTTTTGCAATTTTTGTCATGCTTAGGTCATCATCTGTACATCACGTGACGTAAAGCTGTTCTTTTTGTATTTCATTCATCAATATTCTGAAAAGAAACCCAACTAACTTATTTGGCATTTACCCACAGTACTAACAGAGCAATACTGTCAGGAAGTGTGTTTGTCTTCTTTTACAGAATCTCGGCGAATGGGTCCTAGAGGAAGAAGCGATAAAGCCCCGGCGGGTAGGCCTCCTCGATACCCTATCCTTCCTACATCGGCGACACTTCCCAGTGGTCACAAAACTAGAAGCAGAGCAATGGAACCAGCTGGTCCAGTGGATCCTAATGTGGCAAGCTCATCTCGCCGGTCGCCAATACAGCGAATGACTCGCCAAGAAGAAGTTTACATGGAGGATATCACTCGTTTTGAGAATGCAGAGAGGTCACCTGAGCCTAATCCAATGCTAACGAGAATCAGCAGCGCAGTAGAAGCAAATGTTTGCGGCGAGCAGATTGGTGGAGGAGGATTCACCAGAGGAGAGACATCGAATGCAGGGGGAGCAGCTCAAAATGCAGTGGCAGGATGCAGAGTGGCGGCTAATACTCAGCAGCAGCTGGTGAAAGGTGTCGGCGAAACACAGCATGTGGTAGAAGAGGTTCCTGCGGTGGTGGCGGAGCCAATTATAGGAGAAATTCCACAAGCGGCTAGCAGGAATGGTGCAACAGTAGTGCCGGGAGCTACTGTAACTCGTCCAGTAGTGATAGCAGATAATACTGGATCCACAAATACCACAGAAACATTGCTGAGGCAAATTCTTGAGGCCAACAACAGGCAAGCCAGTCAGATGGAGAGACAAATGCAATTGCAAATGGAGACAGTACTTCAGAGCCATAGAGAATTGATGGCGGCGCAAAATAAAGGTCATGCCTCCCACTCGCATTCAACTCGCCATGCGCATTCCTCTCGCCATGGGTCACATACTCATTCATCTCGCCATGAGTCTCATTCCCATACACATTCATCTCGCCGAGTTGAAAAGAGTGGAACTAGCTCGACCGAAATCTCAGATTCATCGGCGAAGTATGACGAAAGAGGTAGGAGGATAAATTTAC
Source organism: Papaver nudicaule (assembly GCA_023529015.1). NCBI lineage: Eukaryota > Viridiplantae > Streptophyta > Magnoliopsida > Ranunculales > Papaveraceae > Papaver > Papaver nudicaule. Next base: position 2,092 of record JAJJMA010034430.1, read on the forward strand.
CTGGAAAGGATAAAGACCGCAGCAGCTCTAGGCGACGACATAAAGCAGATAAAGAGATGAAGAAGGACTTGCGCCTGCTAAAAGATAAAGTAGAAGCTTTAAGTGGGTCTTCAAGGGAATCCAAATATAGAGTTGCACTCTTAGAGGCACAGAAAACACCTTTTCATGATTGTATTACATATGGACACGTGTCTCCCAAATATTCTGCCCCAAAATTCACCTCTGTCTATGATGGAACTGGAGATCCAACACAGCACTCAAGAGCTTATAAAGCGAGATATGGCAGCCTGGGTAGGATCAGATCCGATAATGTGTATGGCCTTCCCTGCTACACTGAAGGATGAAGCCCTAGCCTGGTTTGATGGGCTAGAAGAAGGAAAAATCAAATCCTTTGAGAAGTTAGAAAGCAAATTCTTGCATGCTTTTATTCAGAATAATAGAGGCCGGCCCGGCGTGGAAAGATTGTTCAACGTTAAGAGAAGACCCTCAGAGACTTATAAAGTTTTTATTCAAAGATGGAGAAAAGCAAGCGGTGAGGTAGGATCAGAAGTTTCAGAAAAGCATAAAATAAGATCATTTCTTAGCGCTATGGAGACTACTGACCAGCTGTACCAGAAGTTGTTTTGGAACATGCCACAGGATCTGCAGACCTTGAGGGCGATGCAGGATGAATGGTTAAGTTTTGAAGAAATTAGAGAAGAGGAGTTGCGGCTAAAGAAGGAAAGAGCAAAACAAATTCACTCGATCAATAGTTTGTCGCCGGAAGACCAAGAAGAAATCAAGAAAGAATGGTTGAAGGCAGAACAGCGGAAGTTGGCACAGAATCCCTCCTCGGCGATAGTAGTATCTGAAGCAGGAAAGCAGCAAGTTACCGCCGAGCAGCATTGGAATTCTCAGAAGCGAGAAAATTATGATGGGCGTGATAAGCAAGATAACAGAGGAGGAAACTATGGACGAGGAGGTAATCGGCGAAATGGGAATGGAGACAGAAGATATAATGGGGATAATAGAAAGTTTGGCAGAGGCAACCAGCAAACTTTCCAAGATGCTACTTTGCCTAAGTTGCATGTTTCTTATACAGATGCATTTGGTCAGATTGAAAGTTCAAACTGTAGGGATGATATCCGCTATCCTTATAACAGAGGAAACCCAAGGGTCCCGCCAGCCAATACCAATTCATTCTGTCAATTCCACCAGTTTCATGGCCATACAACTGAGAATTGTATCGGCGTACAACAAGAAGTTCATCGATTCATCCGTATGGGGAAATTTCAGGAGTTCCTAGAATTGCCGCCGCCACCTCCTATCATGGTCCAGCCAATTCAAGCCATTCCAGTTCATACACCAAATGTGTATGAGGTTAAGGTTGAGCGAGATTTGCTGGAGTTAGATTGCTTCTCCATTGTGCACTCAAAAATTACTAGAGATGAATTTAATGATAATATTATGTCTCGAGTTCATAAGCGAGATAGAATGGGAAATGAGATCTGTAGTGTCGCCACTAAGCAGGAGCCGTTGCAGGAATGGATGAAAGCATGTGTTGGGTTCTCTGCCCAAGAGATTCCCCTAGAAGGAAGAAATCATAACAACCCCTTGGTTCTCACTATTCAGATGGAAGGATTCAGGCTGCCAAAGGTGCTCATTGATCCTGGAAGTTCTGTGGATATCCTCTTTAACACTTCCTTTGAGGCGATGAGAGCGAAAGACAACAAGATACCCTCGCCGACGGTCTCCTCCTATAACATTTATGGGTTTAATGGCATTGCATCTAAGCCTAAAGGCGAGATCGAATTAAAAGTGAAAATCTGCGACGATTATTTCTTGAAAACTACTCTTTGCATTGTGGATGTTGACTCGTCGTATGCTGCAATTATGGGGAGACCATGGCTTCACAGTTTAAAAGGAGTCCCTTCTACTTATCATCAACGCCTAAGGTTCCCCACACCATTTGGAGTCGCCGAATATGTTGGAGATTTATCAGTGGCCAAGGCGTGCAATTCAGCGGATGTGCAAATGCGAGAAAATCGAAAGGTGAAGATGGCACAGAAAAAGAAGCTCGGCAAGGAAGCGATTAAGGAGCAAGAAATTCTAGACTTCATCGCCAACCCAACCACATATGTGCATTCAGTAAATTCAGTAGAAGACTCGGCGAAGTCTGGAGATAAGACCTTATAGCAATTAAAGGAACCATCGCCGATGGGAGAACCAGAGCTACATTTCACGGCGGTGGAACCCACTAAGGATGTTAATATAGGCGATGAACAGGATCCAAAGATGGTAAAAATTGGTACTCTATTAAACGAAGACGAATCGGCGGAGTTGCTAGCACTACTAAAGGAATATGTTGATGTCTTTGCTTGGGGTATGAACGAGATGCCAGGGATTGACCCGGCGATAGCATGTCATAAACTCGATATTGATCCAAAGGTCAGACCATTCAAGCAAAGGATAAGGAAACTAGCCCCAGCTTACAAAGAAGCAGTAGAGGCGGAAATTGACAAAATGAGGGCATCTGGTATAATAAGACCAGTACAATATCCACAATGGATAGCCAATATGGTCGTGGTACCCAAGAAGAACAAGGGAGTAAGGATCTGCATTGATTTCAGCGACCTTAACAGAGCTTGTCCCAAGAATAGTTTTCCATTGCCGAGTATTGACCAGACTGTGGACGCTACATCAGGTCACGAGTTGCTATCATTTATGGATGGTTATTCAGGGTATAACCAAATACCTTTGGCGGAGGAAGATCAGAAGCATACAGCCTTCTTTTCCACCAAGGGGTTATTTTGTTACACTCGTATGCCATTTGGGTTGAAGAATGCTGGTGCCACTTATAGAGAAATGGCACACAAAATGTTTGAGAAATGGATAGGGAGGACGATGGAAGTCTATGTCGACGACATGCTCGTCAAAAGCAAGAAGAAGCAAACTCATGTAGAGGACCTCAGAGAAATATTTAATCATATGCGTGTCACTAAGTTAAAAATCAATCCAGCAAAATGTGTTTTCGGCGTAACCTCAGGAAAGTTTTTGGGATATGTCGTCACCAAGAAGGGAGTAGAAGCTGATCAGGCCAAGGTCAAAGCAATCATAGAGATGCCTTCGCCAGTCACAGTAAAAGACGTTATGCGGCTCAACGGGACTTTGGCATCTCTTAATAGATTCATCTCCAGATTCTCCGACAAGTGTAAACTATTCTTCCAGACATTGAAGAAAGGAGAAAAGTTCAACTGGACTGAGGCACATGAAGCTGCATTTCAAGGCATTAAAAAGTATCTCGCCACTCTCCCAGCGATTCAGCCACCAGAGCACGGCGAAGAACTCAGAGTATACCTCGCCACACCTTTTGCCATAAGTGCAGTGCTTGTGACACCTATATATTATATCAGCAGAACACTGCAGGGGGCAGAGAAGAATTACACTAAGATAGAGCAGTTGATACTGGCATTGGTTTTTGCATCACAACGATTGCGTCCATATTTTCATGCTCATCCCATTGTGGTCCTCACAAAAACTCCAATAGAATCTATCTTACACAGTTCTCAGCGAGTGGGGCGCATCGCCAAATGGAATCAACAAATTGAGCAGTTCGGCGTCCAATACGAAATACGCACGGCTCAACGGTCCCAAGTAATTGCAGATTTCCTCGCCGACTTCCCAATAGATGAAGAAGAAGAGATAGAAGAAATCCCATCCTCCTTGGATGAGCGAGAACATGAAGTACCAGATTTATTGAAGTGCAGTCCTGATGGATGGGAGGTTTATGTAGATGGTTCGTCAAATAAAGAAGGAAATGGAATTGGAATTGTTCTTATCTCGCCAAAAGGAGCAAGGATAGTGCACTCGCTAAGGTTAGAATTCCCGGCGACTAATAATGAGGCAGAATATGAAGCAGTCATTCATGCAATGCGAATACTCATTGAAATGAAAATTAGCAATGTTAGATTGACAAGCGACTCTCAGCTGGTAATTCGACAAATATCTGGACGATACCAGACGGCAGACCCATCTATGCAGAAGTACCTAAAACTTGCTAGGGAGTATGCCCAGAGGATTACAGGTATCAAGTTTCGCCACATCTGCAGAAAAGATAACAGGCACGCCGATGCACTGGCGTTCATCTCCTCAATGATGACAGATCCAGATGTTACTTCAATAGCTATTGAAAGAGTGATGCAGTCATCGGTAACAGCGCCAAGGCAAAGAGAAGTATTAACAACAAGTACAGAAGAATCAGCAGAAACCGATTGGAGATCGCCGATACGGTACTACTTGGACCACTTAACCTTACTAGGAAATCAAATCTTGGCTCATCAGATCATCAGTCGCTCGGCGAACTATGAACTCCGAGACGGAATCCTATATCGCCGGTCATTCTCTGGACCACTTCTTCGATGTGTATCTAGGGAGGAAGGTAATAAATTATTAAAGGAGATTCATGAAGGAGACTGTGGAAATCATGGTGGCCAAAGAGCTTTAGCCTTGAAGGTCAGAATGCAAGGATATTACTGGCCTTGGATGAATAGAGATGCAAAGGAATACGTTCAGCGATGCAAACCATGCCAACTGTATGGGAGAAGAATTAAAGCGCCGGCAACGTCTTTAAATTCAGTGCTTAGCCCTTGGCCTTTCGCCAAGTGGGGTATTGATATTATTGGTCCACTAACTACAGGCTCTGGACAGCGGAAGTATATCATTGTGGCGACAGACTATTTCACCAAGTGGTGTGAAGCTAAAGCTATCAGGAAGAAAACGGGACAAGAAGTGTTCACATTCATCTGGGAGAACATATTTTGCAGATTTGGTGTACCGGCGGAGATATGTACCGATAATGGGAAAGAGCTGGTTGGCGACAACATAAGGAAGTTACTCACTCATTACAGCGTCAAACTGGGAAAATCAACTCCCTTATACCCTCAGAGTAATGGCCAAGCAGAAGCCACCAATAAGACTATTGGAATGGGACTGAAGAAAAGATTGGAAAAGCATAAAAAGGCATGGTGTGAGCATTTGCACAATGTCTTGTGGTCATATAGAACTACGGTTCGAGAAGGAACTGGAGCATCCCCTTTCTTACTTACTTTCGGCGCCGAGGCAGTACTCCCATCTGAAGTAATTCTGCCCACTACAAAGCATGAGGCATGGGAAAAGAATCTGAATACAGATTTAATCCTAGCCAAGCTAGATGACTTAGAAGAGCAGCGATTGATCGCCCTTACACACATGGAGAATTATCATCGGCGATTAGCAGAGAATATAACAAGCGAGTGATTCCAAGAGAATACTCACCCGGCGAGCTGGTGCTCCGAGAAGTTCCCCCATCTCAACGAGAAGGGTGCAGGAAGCTGGAACCTGTATGGGATGGCCCTTACGTCGTTAAAAGAGTGGCTGGGCCAGGAGCGTATGTACTGATTGATGAGCATGGCGTGCAACTCGAACACCCTTGGAACGCCAGGTTCCTTAAGAAGTACTATCCTTGAGGAATACCATGTAAAATCCGAAGTCTTGGGCGGGCATAATACCCAAGAAGTCTTATTAGCTTATATAAAATAGCAGCAAATAAGATCCGGGGACGTAGGTTTGCTATTATGCGCCGAACCCCGTTAACAAATCATTGAGTCATTTGCATTTTCACTCACTGTGTAGTCTAACTGCAGTGATAGATAGAATTTTAAAGCTCCAAGAGCACAACATCTGAGGCAAAATGCTCAGTAGCAGGCTATAAAAGCCAAATGCAGAGGCACAAATGCCCAAGGCAATAAATGCCATACAAAACCCTGATCAGGTACTAAGGCCAAATGCCATCTTTAAAGGCAAAACGCCCAAATCAATAAATCAACTAAGAGCCAAGATCTCTTACGCAGAAGACTTACTTCCGTCGAGTGAATGCCCTTATCGTAACAGTTAGTCCAACCCAGGCTAGTTGTAAGACCAGTCGTGTTACTTGTTGATCTGTAAGTGTTTGTAAGGAAATAAGGTCCCCTTTTGCTGTAGCATAACATCGGCGGTTCCGCTGGTGTGCTAATCCGTCTACGCCATAGCATCACTCCTGGCAGAGTGTATTGAAGTCTATGAGGGCAACCCATTCTACTTATATTAGATCGCCGACGGGCACGAGTAATGATTACGGCTGGGTTCTACCCTGTTGCTCTGGGAAATTGTTAGTTCAATTTATAAGATATTGTTGGCGGTAACGAGGGCCAGGGCTTCACTCCTTGGAAAGTTAACTCTTTCAAGATAAGATAAAAATGAGCAAATATACCAATGGAAAATTGCATATGGGGAACAGATGTCATCAGACATAGAAACAACATACACACTAAACATAGAAACAACATACTATCAGAATAACATTTAAAGGGAAATAGTTCATTACAAGAAAATCAAAGATAGCAAGAAAAACACAAAACTAAGGAAGCAACAATCTATCTACCATAACGTCCAAAAAGCAGAAGAAAAGCTACTTTAACACCTAGGATCCGGAAAAGGACTCTTGGGAGTAGGAGGCTTGTCCTGATTAAGGTCACCAAGAAGATCCGCGCCTATGTCGCCTGTCCCACTATCATCAGGATGGCAGTCATTTCTAACAGTTCCAACAACATTTGGCTCGCCAAAATTTCTCGTGTCCTGCTCGTCGACGTCAATAACTACCTCAGTACTTTGCTCGACGACTGGTTGACTAGCATTAACAGTCGCCATTCCTGGATTCTGCTCGCCGATAGTTCCAGCAAAGATAACAAGGGATAGATTTTGTCCCTTAGGATTTTCATCTTCAGCTTCCTCTTCTGAGCTTTCTTCCTCAGACTCATAATTCTCTTCTTCCTCCTCTTCTTCATTCTCTTCTTCACCCAGCACTTCTTTTCCTTTGGTGCTTGCCTTCTCTTGCATGGCGAGCTGTTCAGGAGTGAGACGTTTGTAGGCCGAGGGAATCTCCACTCCGTACTGAGGCAGGAATTTATAAGCAAAATCCTGAGCGCCGATGAAGGCAGCACTGACGACATCATCCTTATGACGTTTCTCCCAATATTGGACATCGTCCATGGCTTCGGCGAGCTCAATTTGAAGACCATCTCGGGCGCTCTCCAGTTCTTGAATCTTGCTGACACAAGAGGCATGGTCAAGAAGTTGCTTGTTCAGCTCGGCAAGCTGCCCAGCACAGGATTCATGCTCTTTGAGCTTCTCAGATAAATCTTTTATTTTTTTGGGACAAGACTTGTGCTCCTTGAGCTCCTCAGAAAGTTCTTGGACCTTCACTTCAAGCTCATGGCAGCCCTTGGAAATCTCCTGGTAATGGTCTACCTCATTCTTTAACCTCTGGATGGTATCTGAGGCAGAAAAAGAAAGAAACATGGTAAATGGGAGGAAAAACAAGCGCAAGTGTGACAAGCTATGGGTAAACCCTATAATAGCTACCTTCTAAGCTGTGGATATGTCCTCGCATGCCCTCTTGTGCTTCCCTAAACTGAGTCATATGAAACTCAAAGTTTTCGTTAGCACACGGACCTAACATTCGTTCTATTTGGCGCTTTTGGATGGAACATTGCTCGTACAACTTGACCGTCAAAGCCTCACGCCTCTCTGCCATATCTTTCCAGCGTTGAATTTGGAACTCGGCGGTCTCCTTTTCAGTGCTTAAGCTGATAATTTGAGAAGCCAGCTTGTCAGCTCTGGATTTTTCTTCTTGCCAAAGGTAAGAAGCTCGCTTATGGCATGTCTCGGCCTCTGTTTTGGCAGCAAGAGCTAACCCTTCTCGGCGAAGTGCATCATCTCGTTGGCTAATCATTTGGCCTAATTCCGATCGAGCAGCTTGATAAGTATTACAGAGATTTCTTATAATATCAACATCCTGATCCAACTCTCGACGACACCATTTAAGGTCCTTTTGGAAGATGAATAATTGGCTACACTGCTTAAAGTTGCTATTACTAAGTCTCTCGATTTCAGATTCAGCACGCCTAAGCCTATCGTCATCAGAGGAATGGCAACCTTGGAGGGCAGGAAATCTAAGGGTCGGCGAAAGAAGCAAAACGGGAGAAAGATAACATAATAGCAAAAGATATGGAGAAACTTACTTTGCTGATTTGTGATTGTCAGATTTCGCTCCCGGGCCTCATTTTATAATCTCTCAACCTCTTGGCCACGCACCACTGCATCATGTTTCAGTTGACTGATGTGATTCTTGAGGTTAATGTTCTCACGGCCAAGACCCTCAATGGCCGAGGCAACACTCAAGCAGTGATGGAAGTGCTGATATTACACAGAATAAGCATAAGTCTCAAATGATGACAGAGCTAGAAAAGACGAGATGCCACAAAAATACTCACCATATTGAAAAGATTGAAATGCTCCTGATAAGGAATGACATCTGCAGCCGTATGGAATTTTGGGTGATGCACAAACCCAGGGCGACTATATTGCGCCAAGGTTTCAAAATACTCGTGGTCTGTGCAGTCATCCGCCACACTAAGCTTGTCGAAAGCCTCGGCGAGCATATTAGGGGCAGTCACTTGCAGGCATCCGGGTCCCTTAGCAGGCTGAGGAGTAAGAGGATGCCGAGGCAACCTATCAAGAACAACTAAGCCAGTGAGATGTGGCTCAAGCGCTGAGGCAGAAGAAGTATGTTGAGCAGTTGGTATCTTAGAGTTCTTTGAAGAAGTAGAAGGTTCGGAGGTATCTTGACCACCAGAAATGTTGAGCTGGTCCAGATCCATGTCAAGATGATCATTGCTTTTGGGATATGTTTCCGAGTCTGGATTCATGTCCTCTATGTTTTCAATAGCAGGAGGATTGGTGGAACCACTCTTTGCAGATTGGTCGACGAGCATATTTGAATTATCCTCCAAAGGTTGATCGACGAGCATGTTGGAGTTACCCGTGATGGATTGATTGGCGAGGGATTCAAAATTTTCCTGGGTAGGAGTAGTTTCCTTAGTAGGTAGAGAAGGAGTTGGTGGAGGAGGCAGATTCTTTGCAGCAAGTTGGCGAATTTCTTCAGCTACCTCGGCGGGAGATGGCCTGGGTTTCTTTGGGCGCTGCAAATCGAATATCACCAAAGATACACCTATCAGATCTCGGAACAAGCAGAGGCAAATATATATTTGCATATATTTTTAAAATAGATTAAAGTAAAATGCTTGTTTCTAGATCTTCAGTCGGATCTTTGCTAGCTCTGGAATAATTCTACTGAGAATAGATATATATTTACCTGAGAAGCATCAGCGCATCAGGCCAGACTACATTCCAGAAGGTATGCTTGGCGAGGTGGGAATGCTCAGGCAAAAAAGCTTCTCGGATTCTGGTTTTCTCCTCATCCTCCCAACCGAGTAACCAAGGCCCGTCGACGAGACAAGGAAGATTGAAAAAGTCGCCCTCAGAATTGTGGCGAGCGGTTGGCTTTTTCTTGGTACTAGTGAACTCGATGTCGGCGAGTAACAAGTCTGTAGCAGGGTAATTCGCCTTGGGTGTAAATCGAACAGCCCAAGGATCAGTTTTTCTATTGCAAGAAGCCACAAAATATTGTTCAAGAAATTTCTTCAAAGTAAATTCCTCAGGCTTATGAGCTTCCAGGTCGGCGAGCAAAGGATAGTTTGTTTGTCCCTCTCGACGCTTGCTCCACTCAGTCATTACTCGGATAGCATTCCCCGTTAACTGAAAAGGACTCCTGTTAATCGCCGCAAGATCAACGATAAATGTATTATTCGGATTGTAAAGAGGAAACTTTAACCCAGCCTTCAGCTGACCAAAGGCAGCGGCAGCCCAAGTATTACTTGTCTCTGAGCGAAGAAGATCGTCGACAGATAATAGATCAGATGCCTTCTTTGTCTCAGGCAGAGAGTGGATTTTGGGATTAAGGTATTCTACCTTAAAATGAGCGCAATAGCCAGGCCAATCGGTATTCCAACTTGGCACCTTTTGATCAGTAGATTTGGCTTTGGCCTTGCTAGCTGTGCTTTTAGATCTGGAAGATTTAACAGTGGAAGCCATTAGAGCAGCTTGAGTATTGCCGTAAAAGATGAAGATTGGTGGTTTCCGGTAAAAAGTAAGACGGAGAAGATGAAGAATGGTGGTTACTGGTGACGGAAATGGCAGAAAAAAGAGATCTGTAGCAAAATCAATGAAGAAATCGACAAGAGATAAAAGAGGAGGAAGCAACAGTTACTTAAGGAAGGAGGGAAATCTTCAGTCTGTATGAAGTAAGGAAGAAGATGAAGAGTTTAGATGAGTAAGGCAGCAGCAGAAAGTTAGGGTTTAGGAAAAGAGAGCTCGAAGAGAAAGCAGCAGGTGCAGAGCCGAGTATTTATAAGGGTAAAGGGGAGATTAACCGGCGATAACGGTTATGAGCTGTAAAAGAGTAATGGAGATAATGGGTATAACGGTTACCAGTCATAAAGCGGAGGCAATGCATGGAAGACACGTGGAGTAACTGATGCATGATAGCGGACGTGTGGCGTGAAAAAAGGCTAGTGGAGAACGTGGGGCGGTATTTTCGACGAGTATGAAAGTTTCATCCCCGGCGACTAAAGTCTTGAGAGATGAAAGAGGCAAAATGTAAGGGTAGAAAATACCTATCCGATATAAAGGCATCCTAGACGAGCTGCTGTATAAAAAGAATACAGCTGAGATGTTCTGGGTCAGCGAGTAACAAGATGGGCGATATATGATCTTGGGTTGAGTAGTACGGCTCGGCGGGTGGTTACGACGAGTAAGGGATCAACGAATGGAAACATGTCGCCAATTGTTAGGTGATAGTTAGGTGATATTTAGGTGAGCATTTAAGAGAAGTCAGAACGGATATATTGTCAGGTTGACTGGTTGACTCAGTGGAGGATGCGTCATCAACCTTATCTCCAAGAAGATTCCCTCGTCTATGCTTGTAAAGTAAGGAGTGAGCTCGCCGATGTACATGTGTCGGCGAGTCATGACAAATAGTGTCAGTCCAACCTTGTTTGTATTAG
>JAJJMA010034440.1:0-15991 GCA_023529015.1 Papaver nudicaule
TTATCTAAGTTTCCTATGATAGAATACAAAATCTCTCGAAGATGTATGACTTAATTTACTCAATAAATGTGAATCAGTTATAAAGGCTTCATCAGTTGAGTCAAATTTGGTAGGAAAACATCAAGGGGTGTCTCATGAATCATGATATGCAAACCTTGATTCAAACATTCAATATGACACATTTGAGCTCTAACCAAAATGATATTTTAACAACACATGAAAATAATGTAACACGACAATGAAATAAAAAATCTTATTCACCCTTGAATGTTAGCATTTGCCAAATAACTTTTATATCTCCAACTCCAACCTTCTTCGTAACTATATCGACGAAGAAGCTAAATGTCAAAAAACTTATTTTAAATGTTGAAGTTGTTGAAATTGGGTTCTAATAAAATAAAAGAACCAAGTTTCATCATCCAAACCTCTTGTGATAGATTATAAATTTCCGAATCTACAGGAATACACGTAAATTAGTAATCAAGGCTTCATAATAATTCGAGGCATATTGAGTAGGATAACATCGAGGTGCATATTGTGATTTACTAACGCTAATCCAAATACCTTCGTAGCATAATACAATTTTAACAAAAAATAAATTATTAACAACATTCTCCCAACAAACTAACAAGAATCTAGCACGACAGTTAAATTAAATAATTTATGCACTCTTAAAATTAAGTTGTATCGATCAGGGAACTAGATGTTAATGCGTTAATAGTTAATGTCATGATTATTCAAACCGTGTACAACTAAACAAATTTTGATTGGAACACATCAGAGCGTATTTAGTAAATTACGATTCTAACTCAACTACCTGGTATATCCAATGATTTACAACCTGGACTCAGATATAATTAAATCATTGTAATACTTTACGATAGAACGCAACAATCTAACATGACAATGAAATCAACGTCTGATCCACCATTATATGCTTACCCTATTTTTTTTCGATCTGTAAAAATTATGATACTGACGAATTCACACTCAAATCAGTGATACCTAATAACTTTACGATTGTATTGCAGTGACATCTGGTTAGATGTTCAGCCTAAATTTAAACACATTCAAACATATTAGGTTATTTGGCGGCTGTTAAAGTTCTAGTCAACGACCATATTAGTAGCCAAAATTTTGAAAAGTTCCAATCCCCAACGGTATACAAACACAAGTACACAATAGTGTATCAACTTCCCGCCCTCTTTGTTACCACGTTACACAATTACATCAACTCACAGATACAACACCACGTCATGTCCTTTTACAACCGTCCACGTGACAAAACACAAGCATGGCCCACCCCTTCCCCATTGGCTGATCTTATATTTTTTACCTTGATTTTCGCCGTTTTAAATTTCCCTCTTTGTCTCCGTTTCTCAATGCAAAGAAACTTCTCGTATTCACCAAACTTGCCATTATTAGTGTCAATGACCAAAATACCCATACTCACAATATTTTGTGACTTCTGTTTTCTAGTTTTTAAAGTGGTTTCCATGTGAACTCGGCTTAAGGGTATTCTCGAGATATATGAGAAACTAAAAAGACAGAATTTTCTCCCACATTCCTTATTTTCGGTATTGCCATACATACATCTCTCTCCCCTTATTGATCCCAAAATCTGAACCCTAAATTCAAACAAACCCTAATTTCTTTTTCTTCTGGATCTGTCGCGGAAATACTTCGATCGTTCTCCTTTGATTGGAACTGTGAACAGGGTTCGCAGAAGATCAGCGATTTTAATGGTTTGAATCTTAAACAAACCCTAATTTCTTTTGTTTTCTTTTCTAGGTTTTTTTTAGGGGGTTTTGTTTGATTCGTGTTGGGCATGGCAAAAGGTGAAGAATTTAAGATGTCGAATCCAAGAACGGGATTGAAACGTGAATTTGCATTTGCTATGAATGTGCAATCTGAATGTTCTGGGTCATTAGGTAGAACTAGGGCTAGAAAATCAGAAAACCCTAATTCTGATGTCAATCTTGAGAAATCTAGTAAAAAAAGAGTTAAATTGTGTAAGGAAACCCTAGTTTCTAAGGAAGAATCAGAGAGTGTTCCTGATAACGATGAAACCCTAATTGGTAAGGAAGATGTAGAGAATGTTCCTGATAATGAGGAAACCCTAATTTCAAAGGAGGGTGAAGAAATTGCTGTGGAGAATGGGATTGGTAATGTTGATGAGGATTCTCAAACTGCGAAGAAATCAAGAAAGGTAAGAAAAATCATTCACATTACGATTTGTATACAAATTTTAACTTATTTAGTGATTGTGTTATTAATTTGAGTCTTTATTTGTAACTTACAGCCAGTAAAATGTAATGAATGTGGAATTAAAAAAACTTATCAATGGCATGTGAAGGAAGGACAAGTATTTTGTCACAAGTGTCACGCGAGATATAGATATCATGAGGTTAAGTTCATTAAAACAGGAATTAGATCGTCACCTGGTGAACCTAGAGTTCATCCTCCACCAGCACCCAACGTAATTACACTTTCATTTATTTTGTTTTGTTTTTTTTTTCCTTTTTTGTTCTAATTATCTGAGTACTATACGTTAATTTTCAGCCTGAAAAGTGTAGCGAGTGTGGAACTACAGAAACTAAACAATGGCAATGCAAGAGAAGTGTAGGAAAAGAACTTTGTAATCATTGTTACTTTAAACGTAGAAAAGAGAAGATCACAAATCCTACTACACCTTCAGATCAAAAAAGAGTTAAAATGTGTGTTTCTAAGGAAGAAATGCAGAATGTTTCTGATAATGAGGAAACTATAATTACAAAGGAGGGTGAGGAAATTGTTTTTGAGAATGGGATTGCTAATGTAGAATTGTTGAATGGGGATGAACAGAAGAATGATCAGTTAAAATGTGCTGACGAGGAATCGGTGAAGAGTGATTTGTTAGAACCAAAAGAGGAGATTAATAATGATGGGCTAAATGGGGACACTCAAGCTGTAGTGGAGAAATCACCAAGGAGATTTACGCGTTCAGCTCTGAAAGCAAGAGAAGAAGAACCAGGTACCAAGAGCAAAAAATGTAATGTGTCGCTTGGGAAAACTAAAACAAGGTTTATGTGTTCATCTTTGGATTCAGTAGCAGCAGAGATGGTAAGGGATGAGAATAAGGAGCTAGGAAAGGATTCAACCAAGACACCTGAAAAAACAAGGTTTACGCGATCATCTTTGGGTTCAGTGGCAGCGGAGATGGTAAGGGATGATAGTAAGGAGATAGGAAAGGATTCAACAGAGACATCTGAAAAGGAAGCACAAGCGGTTGTGAGGGAGACGTTGGGGAATGTTGCAGAAAAGGTTTTGAGGGACATACCCGAGAATGATGTAGAAGATACTGTAATGGGGACATCTGACGAGCTGTTAACATTTTCATCTGTGGATCATAAATCAGATGAGATGTTAGTCGATAACGATAGGAAGGAAGAAGTAACTTTAGCTGAGAATTCGAGTTCAGATATCATGGAACATGTAGCAGTTATCCCTGAAAAAACTGACCCTCAGCTTCTTTCGTTGGAGAAACCTGGGAACTGCGTTGCTGATTCAGCTTTGGAAACTAAGCCACATGATTCGGTAATGGATGACAGTATGGAGGTCCAAAACTCTTCAGTTGAGAAATCCGATCCGAGTTCAGATATCATGGAACATGTAGCAGTTATCCCTGAAAATTCTGACCCTCAGCTTCTTTCATTGGAGAAGCCTGAGAACTGCTTTGCTGATTCAGCTTTGGAAACTAAGCCAGATGATCTGATGATGGATGACAATATGGAGGTCCAAAACTCTTCAGTTGAGAAATCCAATCCCAGTTCAGATATCACGGAACATGCAGCAGTTATCCCTGAAAATTCTGACCCTCAGCTTCTTCCATTGGAAACCAAGCCAGATCATCTGACAATGGATGGCAATATGGAGGTCCAAAACTCTGTAGTTGAAAAATCCTGTCTGGAACCTAAGGAACAGTTGGCAGGAGTAACTGAAAGTTCAGTAGGGCAAAATGTGACGTCAGGGATATCCACTAAACGTTTTCCTCGTGTAGCTTTGCAAGTTAACCAGGATTTAGTGGTGAGTCCTACAAGTAATCAACTGAATGTTTTGGCTGAGAAACCTATGCGGCGATTTACCCGCTCACTTTTGGAACCTAAGGCAGAGCCTACAGCGATCAGTGAAACTTGTGAACAGCAGAATGTTACTCCTGAGAAATCCATGAAGCGGTTTACTCGTTCCCTTTTGGAACCTAAATCAGAACATGAAGTGATCGATTGCAGTAATGAAGTACACAACGGCGTGTCAGAAGAAGCACCAAGGCGTTTTACACGCTCAGCTTTGAAATCTAAGGATGATAAAACTGATACATCTGAATATGTCTTGACCAAATCTCCCTCCAATGTCAAGGAGCTACTTGAGACTGGTATGCTCGAGGGACTGGTTGTAAAGTGTACCTTTCAGGGGAAGAAGGTAATCTTTTTAATCACACATTCTTTGGCTCTGCATAGACTATTAAAGTTGCTTTCACTGAAACTAGTTTGGATATATTTTTCAGACAACAGAGCTTGGAGGTACCATTAAAGAGCGTGGTATTTTGTGTTCCTGTATCTTATGCAAAGGGGAGAAAGTGAGCATTATCTGTTCTCTGTTACTTGGGTGCATCTCCAACATTACCAATAGATTAGTTGGCGGCTAATAAACCATTTTTTCTTTTGATTCAGGTGGTTACACCTATCCAGTTTGGGCAGCATGCAGGTAGTACAAATGAACACCCCGCGGAGTGTATTTACTTAGAGAATGGTAGCAGCCTTAAAGAAGTGTTGGATTTCTTGAAGGATGTTCCCTTGGAGAAGCTGGAGGAAAGAATTCAAAGTGCAATTTCAGCTGTAAACGTAAAAAACACTTCTACCTGTATGTACTGTAAAGGTGAGCTTCCGGTCATAAGAGTATTTTCATTTTAAACATTTCTCTATATATCTTACTGAAAACATTTCACTATATATCTTACTGAAAACATTTTTCTATTTATCTTTCTGAATAGTCGATACTCTAATGATCTGTAGGACCTCTCCCTGGATCCAAGAGGGTTGTGCAAGTATGCAATACATGTCTGGAAACCAGGAGATCTGGTGCAAGCCCAGCTCTTAAAACTGGTGCCGAGAGGTATGATATTGCTTGAATTCTGATATGTGTACTCCTTCTTTGTCAGAAAACTAGAATCAGATTTTTGTTTGTATTGGTGTTAAGCCCCTGATTTTCTTTAAGTTGATTGGTTTTCTTCTTTTCTTTCTATGATCCATTTTTGGGTATAGGCCCATTGAAATATCCTACACCGAGGTTTAGAAACAAGAAAATACTTCTCCCAGTAGTTATTCCTACAAGGTTACCAAACATAGGAGACATTCCTTTTATGAGAATGACTAGTTTTGGGTAAGACCTATTCTATAAATAAAGTACCAAGGTGCCGGTAGAGAACATGTGGAGAATAATAGAAAAATACTACAGAGAAAAAACAAGGGGAAAGATACAACACTAGGGCAGAAAATCCTTGAAGGTAACCGTTGTAAAATATTCTCTGATGCAATAAGGTTAAAGTTGTAATTGTGTTATCTCTAGTACTATTGTTCTTCTTGTCAATCTATTGTTTATCTATTGTATTGGGGTCCAGAAGTTGATCACTCTAGATGTTTAGAAATTTTAAGTTTTTTTGTCTAGAAGTGACTGTTCATTTTGCGTCGTGATGGAAATGCGAGCGAGGTCTCAAAAGAATAATTAAAAACTTAAAAGTATTCCCTTTTCTGTTTCTGAAAATGAAGAATGCCAATGGATAGATTCGGATCACTTGAGAGTTGAGTGTAGTAATTCATGTCAGATTATCTTTTGTAAAAATAAAGTTCAATCCTTGAATTTAACAAATAAATCTTTATGCTTATGATTAATCATATATTAAGATTGAGTTTGTTTTTTTAATCTATTTGTCTTTAATATGGCTTTGTTCTCGGATTACTTCAGGTCAAAGTCAGTTGTGACCCCAAAGTCCATGAAAAGTATTCAAAAGCATACCTCGTCACAGAATACAAGTAGCGTTAAAGGGAAAATTACAAGAAAGTGAGTATCCTTTTCTGTTCATCTATTCGGATTATCCATTTTGTTGCAGTTAGTCAATTACTGCTTATTAACATTATTAATCTATTGTGTTTCCTCAGGGATTTGGGATTGCATAAGTTGGTGTTTGAGGAAGGTGGCTTACCTGATGGAACTGAATTGGCATATTACATGAATGGAAAGGTACTCGAATATTACAAGAGGTTCACTCATTTCTTTTATTAAGATGTTTTTGCTAGATTTGCATTTATAATTGGAAGGTTTACATGATGGAAAGGTACTCGAATATTACAAATGGTTCACTCATTTCTTTTATTAAAATGTTTTTGCTAGATTTGTATTTATAATTGTAAGGCTCATTTTTTTGTTGGACAGAAACTGCTGGAGGGGTACAAAAAGGGTTTTGGCATATTTTGTCGTTGTTGCAATTCTGAGGTGCAGTTTGATTAATCCCAAATGCTCTAGCATTTTGATATTGTAGAAGGGAACAAAAATGACTGCATTTGAATTTATTCCTTTTCTAACATTGTTAAGTTTTTCTTTTTTTTTGAATGAGCAGGTCAGCGCTTCTGGTTTTGAAGCTCATGCTGGTTGGGCTTCACGTCGCAAACCGTGAGTTGATTATATATTTGTTATTGTAAAACATTATTGTCCTTGACCATTTTGTTGTCGTGACTTCTGTTTTTTTTTCCAGTTACCTAAACATCTATCTATCAAATGGGGTGTCACTGCATGAGCTGTCGATTTCTCTTTCGAAATCTCGGAAGTTTACCAACAGCAATGATGACCTGTGTGGCATCTGTGCAGATTTCGGCGATCTTTTACTTTGTGATGGATGCCCAAGGGCCTTTCACCGAGGTGAATACTTTTCCATGGTTACGATATGTTTCACGGTTTTGCTTGTTTCAGTTGTTTTAATTGGTGTTTCCATAAGAATCTGTAGAATGTCGTAAGCGGCCTCCTCTTAGTGCCAAGTTAGCACTTTAGTTGGAAGCTGTAGACACCAACAAATAAAACAGATGGCTGTGGCAAGTAATGTTGTTTATGTCACTTAATAGCTTATGGATCATCCTTGGTCCCGACTATGCAGATTTGGATTATGAAAGATAATGCAATTCTGATTGTATTGTAATATGGTTGCTGCAGACTGTGTTGGAGAGTTGCGTGTTCCTCGTGGTGACTGGTATTGTCCATATTGCGTGAATATGTTCCACAGAGAAAATCATTGTGCAAGTAATGCCAATGCACTGGCAGCTGGGAGGGTTGAAGGAGTTGATGTTATAGAACAGATAACCAAAAGATGTATAAGAATTGCTGAAACTATAGAACCTGAAGTTAGCGGTGGATGCTCGTTATGCCGGTGAGGCACGCTTATTTTCTAGCAGACTTACAGATTTTTATCCTCTTAGGTTGGACTTAAATTTTTACCTTCTTGTAGATGCACTGGCTTTAGCAAAGTGTTTGGTCCACAAACAGTTATAATTTGCGATCAGGTGTGTATTCTTTCTCCTGCATGTAGATGCCCTTATGTATCATCACATATGAGTTATCCTCACACGTGTGTACAGTTCAGCTTGTTCTTAAAGTTTCAGTTTGCATGTTTTTTCATCAGTGCCAGAAGGAATATCATGTTGGATGCCTGAAGGATCACAAGATGGCAGATCTAGAGGTGTGCACAGCTAACTATATCTGGCTCTTTTATGCTGCACTTGTTTTTGTAGATTAAAATGTTAAATGTTTGTATTACAGGAACTGCCGAAAGGAGACTGGTTTTGTTGCTCAGACTGTAGTAGAATTCATACTGCTTTGCAGAAGTTAATCGTTCGTGGGTCAGAGAAGCTTCCCGTTTCTCTTTCGGCTATTGTAAAGGAGAAGCTTGAGGGAAAAGGTCTCAATATGGATGAAGATTTGGATATAAGATGGAGGCTTCTTAGTGGCAAGACAGTTTCTCCTGACAGTAGATCACTGCTTTCAAAGGCTGTAGCGATCTTCCATGTAAGTGATTATTAGCTGAACCGCAATACTCTGGTAACACTGCGATTATGATATATCTGCTTTTTCATAATTTTTTTCATACTTGATGTCAATAACTACCCCTAATCAGTCAGTTTCTAACGTATTATGTATTGCTCAGGATCGCTTTGACCCTATAGTTGATGTGATCTCAGGTCGTGACCTTATCCCGGCCATGATATATGGGTGAGCAAGAATCTTTTGCTTTCCTTGTTATTCCTTTTGCTCAATTATTTTACTGTGATCTGAATTTGACACATTTATCCTTCTTTTCATATATCCTACAGACGGAACAATAAGGTCCAAGATTATGGTGGGATGTATTGTGCAGTATTGACCATAAAGTAAGGATTGTTCCCCATCTTTGGATCTGGTACTAGTTTATATAAGTTAGATCATTCTGAAATGTCGTTCTATTGCTGCAGCTCTTCCGTGGTAACAGCTGGAATTCTGCGAATCTTTGGGCAGGAAGTAGCAGAGCTTCCTTTAGTTGCGACCAGTAGTGAATATCAAGGACAGGTTAGGCCACTACGATAGACTGATGCATCATTTCTTTTGGTTCTTTATCTTTTCTTCTTCTTGTCCCATTCACTCATCTAGATGCGGGATACAAATTTAAAGGCTGTGGACCTGTGGTGTTCAAACGATGGAGACATTGAGGGATTAAATTTGATATTTCTTTCATTCGTTTACCTGGTGTTTTTCTTTGTTGGCTTTTATAAAGTCGTTATTCTTGCTGCTCCAAGAGAAAAACACCGCTCTGTCTTATCCTCAATTATTTTAAACATGAATAGGAGTCAGTCAGAGGATTCTGTTCTTATATAGCTCTCTTATATTTCTGTGCAGGGCTACTTCCAATCACTGTTTTGTTGCCTTGAGAGGTTGTTGGGGTTCTTGAAAGTGAAAAACCTGGTTCTTCCTTCTGCTGGAGAAGCTGAATCCATATGGACAGATAGGTTTGGTTTCGAAAAAGTTGGTGATGACAAGGTCAGTATTGGTTTTATTTTTAAGTTACTTTTCTCCTAGACGCTGCAGGATCTCTAAAAATGTGTGTTATGACAGTTGAAGGAGTACAAGAAGGATTACCAGATGGCCATCTTTCAAGGGACCAATGTGTTGCAAAAGGCAGTACCAAAGTGCCGTATTATTGACAGATCTCCGAGCAAAAGCTGATCCGAGTATAGTGTACGTTTGTACAGGAAAGATTTTTGTATATTAGTAGAATTTTGTCAGGGTGGCCAAATGAGCTATAGTCCTAAGTACAGGTACTTCGTATAGGGTCACAAGTGGAAATATCTTTTGTTTTACAGGCTCCCTTGGGAATGATAGGAGACTAGTAGATAAATCATGAATTTAGGAACAGACTTATATTGTCATTCAACCACTGTAAACAAAAGTTGTTCAATTTCTATTCTTTTTCATCGTTTTAATTCCATTTATTTTATTTGCTCCAAAGTTTCTTTATGCGTGTACGTATCTGTAAACTTGGAATTCGAAGAAAACCTTAGCGAAGAAGTGAGTCCCAGTCGACGAAACACAGATCTTGTTTTATACAACATTAGACCAGCGAAAGGGTATCTTAATGGTTGGTCTTGGCTGTTTTTCACGATTAGAACAGGAATCTTGTACTTAAAATCTGGAACTTAAACTAGGATAATCTTGCATACACCGTCTTTGTTGATTTTGTTCCAATTAGGTCTAGAAACTCTATAAAGTAATACACCTCCCCAGTATCATTACCTGTAACTCATCATAGCTTCTATATCATTCTCTGTTGCTTAAGCATACTCCAATCTCCATTTTTGGATTTTGAGTAACATTTATTAGATCCCACCACCTTCCAATTACTTTTCTAGACAAAATTGTATTTATATTTATATTAACATGTGTGTGAATTGCTCTGAGCCGAAACTAGTTTAAACAAATGTGTGACACTTATTTCCTACTCCTACATCTCACGCTAATTACAACTCTTCTCATGTGAAAAGTTTGTCACACCAACTCCATCCATATAAAAGTCTCTCACGCTCACCCTTGGCAAATAATGTCATAACCAGAAGAACATTAGCACTGAAATATGAAGATGAATAATAGCAACATTCCCGGTGCCCCAACCAACACCAGAAGAAGCAAAACAAACATTTGCTTCTGGTTCTCAACTCTTTCCGTTGCCTTAATATCCATTCTATTGGCTCTCAACTCTTTTCATTCCTCTTCGCATAGTGGCATACAAGTAGCCACAAACATTGCTAATAAGGTGGTTAAGGTAACTGGCATTGAAGAGTTTGTTTCACTTCTGAGAAACATTACTCCGTCTAGACACCATAATTCACATCATCGTCATCATCACCGAAGACGTACAACTGGATGCGGCAATACGCAATGGAAGAAAACGAGTCTTATAGCTGATTATGATGTTTCACTTGTGTTGATCGTCAGTTTGAATGGATGTGGGAATTTTAGTAGTGTGCAAAAAGCAGTTGATGCTGTTCCTGATAATAGTCCGTCTCGGACGCTTATTATCATTGATTCCGGTGTTTACAGGTAATTATCACTTCACATCTTAAAAGTTTCTTAACTTGAATATGAGTATCCAGTAATGTTATAAAATAGGGGTACTCTAGAGATGAAATTCAAACTTCTGATGCATTTGAATGAGGCAGGGAGAAGGTGGTTGTCCCAATTAACAAAACGAATTTGATACTTCAAGGTAAAGATTATCGCAACACATCCATCTCTTGGAATGACACTGCAAACTCCACTGGAGGGACAATTTACAGCTCCACATTTGCTATCTATTCTTCAAACTTCACAGCTTATAACATTAGCTTTCAGGTAATTTTCTTTTATGTTGTTTATAATTTATACGTCATGATTTATGTCTTTTGTTTTAAGTCTTCAAATCGAATTCACCTGTGCACCAACTTCAACATGGTTGTTGAATTCTAGACCAAATATGCACTGTTCTTGAGTAGTGCATTACCAATCTGACCACTTTGATGTTTGCAATGGAAAAGAACACGGCTCCTCCTCCGTCTCCTGGAGATGTTGGGGCTCAAGCGTTAGCTATTAAGGTATCAGGAGATCAAGCTGCATTTTACGGTTGTGGGTTTTACGGTGCACAAGACACACTTCATGACGATCAAGGAAAACATTATTTTAAAGAATGTTTCATTCAGGGATCGATAGATTTTATTTTTGGTAACGCCAGATCACTCTATGAGGTATAGCCAAAACGAGATTAGTCTCTCCTTTATATAAAAACGTCCTAGACAGTTGACTTGTTTAGCATGTCAATGTAAGCAGGATTGTACTATCAATTCGATAGCAAAGGAAGTTGAAGCAGGTATAAGTGGATCCATTACAGCTCAAGGAAGGCAAACATCGGCAGAGAAATCAGGATTTTCATTTGTGAATTGTAAGATTGGCGGGGATGGAAAGGTTTGGCTTGGACGAGCTTGGGGTCCGTATGCTTCTGTCGTCTTTGCGAAATCATATCTGTCAGACGTTGTATACTCTGGTGGATGGAATGATTGGAACGATCCTTCGAGAGACGAGTCAGTTTCTTATCCTAATTGCTGCACCTCTTAGTTTATTGTTTGCAAATCAAGTGTACGGTATTAATTCACATACAATGTTTCTGCAGGACTGTTTTCTTTGGTGAGTACGAGTGCTTTGGTCCAGGATCGAACTTCTCCTCTAGAGTTTCGTATAGTAAACAACTGACACAATCCGAAGCGAATCAGTTTTTGGATGTTTCATACATTCAAGGAAATGATTGGCTTCTTCTTCAGCGGCATGAGAAGAACTCATATGTCATCGAAACCAATACTGTATTGGCTTCTTCCTAATTTATTCTTGTAACTGTGCGAGTTATTGTGTACGCCTTAACAGTTTCCATTTGTTGGTCACATGATATAATTTATTTTACCATTTCCCCTATAGAAATTTTAACTCTGCTCTGTCATGGTTTTAAATTTTACCCGACGAACCAAGGCCTGGTATAACGCACCTGAGTTCGGGAGTCCGTCATGAGCTGTTCCAGGCATGATGGACATTAAAATAGTTGGAGGGACACAGATATTGATGTGGTTCTACCAGTCATTCATGTTTTCCCTATGTATACCCTTGTTGGTTGATAGTTTAGCCAATGCGCACGTACACACCAACAACTTGTAGCACTCGGGACATTGTTACCGGCCTAATTTTTGTATGGCCCAGTAAGTTTAGTTCCTGTCGTGTTGAATAAGTTCTCCATCAATTTAACAAACTTATCTTCACATGGAGGAAACTAATTAACTTGTATTCTACGACTCACAAAAATCATATTCTATAGATCATTTGAGGTAAGTAAAGTTAAAATCCTTCATGTTTTTTCATTTTTCTCTTATATGCTGATGTAACGTTTTAAATATCTTATAAAGAATTTGGGATTTTTTGTTTTTTATAACCTTGCGCAGAAATATGGGAAGCAATTTAGGAACTTTAGGAAGTTAAATTCAATAAGAAATTTCTCGTCCGTGAGCGCTGAAACGAAGACTAAGGTACTGCCAGAAAACATCGCTCCTGGTGCACAGATTGATGAACTTAACAAGATCAAGATGGATGATCTTATGAGAGAAGTGGAACAGCTTCGTAAAGAAAATGCCACGTACAAGAAAGAGGTAGGTTATTATAAATCACTAGTACAATCGCACGCACTAGGCGAGTGCCGTTCTGTTTCAAGTGCGATCGAACATTTCTCTGTTTCAAGTGTTTCAAGTGCAGTCAGGCTACACCAGCTTGGTTTTAACAACTAACATTCTTCCCATCTAGCTATAGTAAATTTGACATCCTTGCATCCTGGATATTCATTTAAGATCATTTTAATAGATGTAATAACTGAGTCATTAAGCGAGTCAGTAAGAGAGTCAGTATGCTAGTCAGATTGTCAGTCTGTTATAAACAGTTGTAAGTTTTTGATGTGTGCGCTGTGGTTGTACGGCTGTGATGCGTCTTTATTTTTGTATGGCTGTGATTGTTGTTGACTGTTTCCACTCTTGCTCTGACAGTTGTCATGAGCTGTCACAGTCGAGGTCTGCTTCTGTCTGTATATAAACCTTGTCAGGTTTATGTTTTGTCTGTAAGGTTTTCACTCAACTTAATCCATTGAGATTTCTTCATGGTATCAGAGCCATAAGGGCCTGATAACCAATTTCTTTTGCTTCCGCCATTTTTACTTAGCTGTTAAGCTATTCAAGATTTCTGATCTTGAATCTTTTCAATACAATTTCTTTTCAATTTCTACTCTGATTCATAATGGAATCTTCGATTACTCGAATTCCACTTAATACAATTCATAATGTCGTACCAGTTAAGCTTCTTTATTCATAAGATTTCGAGTTCTTGGATACATAGATGGAACTAAGCCATGTCCAGCAGAGTTTACTACAAGAACGAATGCTACTAATGGAAATGTGAATCCAGCGTTTACTTTGTGGAATGAAAAAGATCAAA
This sequence comes from Papaver nudicaule, assembly GCA_023529015.1. Lineage (NCBI taxonomy): Eukaryota > Viridiplantae > Streptophyta > Magnoliopsida > Ranunculales > Papaveraceae > Papaver > Papaver nudicaule. Next base: position 13,603 of record JAJJMA010034440.1, read on the forward strand.
CTCTTCTTTTGTGGATCCAAAGTACAATTTCTGAAAGTGTCATCTCTTATGTTGCTGGTCCTGGAACTTCCTTTGAACTTTGGAGAGCTATTGAAGAAAGATTTGCTAAGTACTCTTCAACACACATAATTCAATTGAGGACAAAATTGGCGTCTATTAAGCAAGGTAATATGTCAATTTCATCCTATCTTTCTGAGATCAAGAAATTGTCAGACAATTTGTTTGCTGCTGGATCACCAATATCTGATCCAGAAATGCTTGTTAGTGTGTTGAATGGCCTTTCTTCATCATATGACTCATTTTCCACCTCTATTCGTGTTAGAAATCCTCCTGTTACCATGAATGAGCTACACAATCTTTTAAGTGAGGAAATTGTTCATATTGATAGATCTAAATCAGTGAGTGTATTGGATGAGAGTAAAGCTTTTGCTTCTTTTAGACCAAATCAGAATTTTCATAGGTCTTTTCCAAATCAGTATAATAGATCCAATTCTTTCTCTCAATTTCAACCAAGAAATTCTTTCAGTTTTAGACCAAGATCTACTTACTATCAAGGTCAATCTTCTAATTCTGCTCCTATCAAGAATTTTCCTGGAAATACTTCTAATTCTAGTACTTCAACTTCAGTTCCAGGTGTTGCCAACAAGACTGTCTGTCAGATTTGTTTCAAGATAGGTCATAGTGCTATTGAGTGCAATCAACGTATGAATTTTTCTTATCAAGGGAGACCAATTCCACAAAATTTGCATGCTATGATGGCTAGTGCTGATATTATGGGTGAAAATCCTTGGATTGTGGATAGTGGAGCAACACACCATATTACTTCTGATATTAATGATCTTATGGAGACTCAATCTTATGCTGGAAGTGAGAGTGTGGCTACAGCTGGTGGAGAAGGTATGCAGATAAATGAAATAGGTAATTCTTCCAAACTTTTGAGTACTACTACAGTAAAGTTGCCTAATATCTTGCATATTCCTTCTGCTTCTCATAAACTGTTGTCAGTACATAAATTTACTCAAGCAAATCATTGTAGTATAACTTTTGAACCTGATAAATTTTATATTAAGGATCTCAAATCTGGGAGGAGTATTTTCTAAGGGCCGAGTAAGAATGGATTGTATCCTTTGAAGTTTGGAGAGTTTCAGAAGAAGGTTTTTTCTACTGCTTTGTTGACTTCATCAGCATCTACTACACCTACTGCTCTGTTTGCTTCTGTGTTTTCTACTAGCTCTGCAAATAAAGTGACAGCTGCAACTCTTCATAAAAGGCTTGGACATCCATCATTTCAGTCTTTACAGAGAGTTTGTCATCATATGTCAGTGAATGTGTCTAGTTCTTTTGTGTGTAAGGAGTGTCAGTTGGGAAGATCACACAAATTGCCTTTTACTTTGTCCACTTCTGTGTCTGTTCAACCATTGCAGCTATTGCATATGGATTTATGGGGTCCTAGTCCTGTAACATCCAATAGTGGTTTTAACTACTACTGCAATATAATTGATGATTACAGTAAATTCTGTTGGATATTTCCTTTGGCAAGAAAGTCTGATTTCACATCTGTTTTTCAGAAATTTAATTTGCAAGTTGAAAATTTCTTTGACCTTAAGATTAAGATGATAAGATCAGATGGAGGAGGAGAGTTTATTAGCAATGAGTTGAGTACAATTTTGGACAACAGTGGAGTATTACATCAGTTTAGTTGTCCACACACTCCAGAGCAAAATGGAGTGGCTGAATCAAAACATAGACACTTAGTGGATTTGGGAAGAACTTTGTTAATTCAATCTAATTTAGCTGATAGTTTCTGGGTTGATTTATTTCTTACAGCAAATTATCTGATAAATAGATTACCAGCTGCTTCTTTGGGATTTATATCTCCATTTCAGAAACTTTATCTTCAGCAACCAGATTATCAAGCTATGAGAGTGTTTGGATGTGCTTGTTATCCATGGATCAAACCTTATACTTCTTCTAAGTTGGATTCCAGGAGTCTTTTGTGCATTTTCTTGGGTTATTCAACTGTTTCTAAGGGCTACAAGTGTTATGATCCAGTGTCTAAGAGGGTGTATATATCTAGACATGTGCAGTTTGATGAGGAATTATTTCCTGCAGTAGCATTTCAGTTGTTCAATGTGGCAAATACTTCAAGACAAAGGCTATTACCAGTTACAGATAATGGTGTGCATACTGATTCAAGACTTTTATCTAATGATGTTTCTTCACAAGGTGGTAAGTCTTTGGATTCTTCTTCTTCTACTAAGTCATCTGATAATGTTCCAAATTCTCATTCTATGCAAACAAGAGGAAAAAGTGGTATATTCAAACCAAAAAGTCTTTGTACTACTAGATATCCTCTGTCTACAGCTTTATTGACTAAGATATCTGATAG
>JAJJMA010034455.1:0-10168 GCA_023529015.1 Papaver nudicaule
TCGTAAAATAGGTTGCATTCTGAGCTATAGAGATGCGCCCGAGTAGGCAATTGCCTTTAGGTAAGGCGTAATTAGAGAGTAGTTTTACATTTTTGCCCCTCTCCCATTTTTCACCATCTACACCTGCAACATACATCCATAATAGATTCGGAAATGTTAACTCAATGTTGCATTCGAAACTTGCGCACTATTTAGTTTTTCTGATTTTCCAATTTTTATATTTTCCAGAAAAGTGATTTGAATCTGTGTAAACAAATACAATATATATTTTTTTTAATTTTTGAACAGATTCGAATTAGACATAAATAAACAATATATAATTTTAATTTTTTAAATTAATTATTCAAAAAAAGAATCGAAACATGCTTAGAAAAATACTAGATCTTATTTTTATTGCATCATAATTTCGAGAACAGACGTAGATTCATTTTTGCTGCATTTAGGCAAGTTCATTCAGGATTATCCACATGATTCTGTGCTTCAGTTGTAGACTTGAATAATTCTCCAAGAAGATAGACTTGCTGATTTATAATTGTTTCTTGCATCTGAACAGTTTTAGTGAAACAATCAGCGATAACACGCATATCAAGTTTGATTTGCTCCCATGCAATAGCAAATTGTTCTACAAACATGTTGTTTCTCTGTTCCAGTTCTTCCTTCTTTGCAGCATAGTATCTTTTTCTCTTGCTTCGACCAATAGGTTTCTTATCATCAAGAGATAGATCAATGAGCCCACTGGAGACAGATACAACATTAAGAGCATTAAAGGTTAAAGATACCAATTCCGGATGCCGAATGTTGAAAGTTATTCGGGCTAAGGAACAAGCTTTGGTTGAAGAGTCTAACAAGGTTAATGAGGTGATTGAGAGTCTGAAGAAGAGGAACAATGTTTTTCGTCAGAGGGTGGAGATACTTTACAAGCGAGACTATTCTCTGTTGGACGGCTTGTTCTGAAAGTTGGGTTTTGATATCTTGACGAGGGGAAGTCTTAGGTTTGGGAGAGTGTTATTATCAGAACTCTGGTGTCTATGAACGAAATGTACTAATCTTCGGTTTTTTTTTATATTTCAAATAAAATTTGGCATTTTATCTAAAAGAATGAAATTTCTCTTTTCTGACCTAAGTCCCCACGTGCTCCTGTGTTTTCGGGTTTTTCTCGTCGTTTCTTTGATAGGTGCATAAAACACCTTAATATCATCAATCGATTATGCTTTCTTTGCTAGTTTTCTTGTGAAATACTATGCATTATTCTTTTTTTCTATTGTGTAGCGTTTATTAGGTTGAATCATCCAAAAGAGCTTAAAAGTGCCGAAAGGAGCAAGGAACAAAAGAGCAAAAAGAGAAGAAAGGCCAAAGACCAAGTTCTACTCATTCAAATACGGATTTTCTTGGCTCCATCTTAAAGAGAATTGAATTACGAAGCCAACGGCGAAAGAATCAAGTCAATCCGAATTCGTATGAAGAAGTTAGCAAAAATTAGAGAATGAAAAAGAGGGATTTCAGGAGAGTAAACATTGAAAACCAGGGGTTAAATCATTAATATGAAGAAGTTCAGGGACCTTTACATAAATACTGGACCGGGGACCTGAAAACAATTACGGAGAAATGCTATGTGACGTCCTGGCTCTGTTAAGGGAGCACTTTAGACAGTTCAGAAAAGAAGAAAAATTGAACGCAGTGGCAGGGATCGAACCCTGAACCTACAGCTGCCTTAGCGTACTGTGAACCACTGCACCAAAGCTCGTGTTGTGATATTGACTGAGCTTGTTTCATAGTAAACTGTTTCTTACTGTGCTGAAGACAGACACAAATTTGGATCGGGGCCACCAGGCTTCACAACTTAAACCTCCAGAGTCCAGACGAATTCTAGGTCAATTCTCTTCTCAGCCTCTGCGTCCAAGTTCTCAAACTCCAACTGTAGCCATTGTCTAGCCATAAGATCGATGGGTGTTTGCCAGGGTTATGTCAGGTCTCAAATCAACAAGGAACTAATGGTGTCGCTGTTGTACTTGGGGGAGAAAGCAAGAAGAGGAGTTGCTACTGCCATGTTATCTCCGTCGATTGAAGTACTGCTGCCATGATGAATGAATGAATGAAATTTGAGAGTATGTGTGAATGAATAAATCATTGCAGGGAAGGAGCTTTGCAGGAATGGGAAACCAATTTAACCCAATTTTCTGTAATCAGAACATTGCACACAACATGTTTGATTAATTGCCAGAACCAGGTGTGCAAAAATTGGCAAGCTGGTACTGCAGGTTCAAGCTGATGTAAATCATGGATTAAGCTGTGATTTGGAAGACTGCAGTCAACGATGAGAGGGGTCGAGGTCAGAAGTGAAGATTGACAGCAGTATGATGAGTTTTTGGATTCAAGCTTTTAAAGAGGTTTCTGCCAGACTAAGGCTATGGATGGTTAACTGTGTTGCCATGACTATGTTGCTGCAATGGCTCTGTGTAAGGGATGTTTGGTGGTGGCTAGGATGTGATTTGGAAACCAATTAGGACAGGGAAACTCGGTAGAGTTTTGGGTTATATTTGGAAAGAGATTCAAAATCAGAAACAACCTTGAAGAGGCTTCCCTGCCGTTGATATTGAAAGATGAATTTGGTTTGGATTTGGGCATCAGCTGTCGCCAGAAATAGGGGATTTAATAAGTTGTTCCCTGCCGTCGATATTCTATGGATGAATGGCCAAGATTTGTGCCTGTTTTTAGAGTTTGAGTTAAGAAAGGAAATCCAAGTTATTATGGAAATCAAGAGGAGGTGATTGAAGCCTATATAAGGGGGAGCCTAGAGACAATTCTACATCTCTTTTCCACCGGTTCCTCTCCCTTGGGAGGAACTTTATTCTTTTCTTCTCGTTGTAATTCTCAATGAGCGGATAATTCTTTTGTTGATTAGGGATGAATTCAATGTTCTAAGCGTGAAGCAAGATTAATTACAAGTTTCTTTGAGTTTTAAATTGTGAATCATTGTCGATTGTTTTTACTATTTAGAAGGTTTATGATTGATCTCTAGGCGGTTTGGGTGTACAACCAAATTAGTCGATTGATCATTCTATTGCTAGTATAGGATTAGGGTATCCGTAATTGTATCTTGATTCTTACACAAGTAGAGAACGCGAGACCTTGCAGAGGGATTCTGTGGAGCAATTGCGTGTGAAGACAACACTAGTAGGCAAGACCTTGCGCTAAGAGTTTTGATGCTGGGATCAACCTAAATTCAAAGACCTTAAAGCATTCGATTGAGTTACACCTTGAGTGCGCTACTACTTGGTGGTTCAGACGGATAGAATCTGGTGTTCGAGCGCTTCGGCATTCAGTGATATAAGGAATTTTGGGGATAGCACTGCGCTAGCTGCTGTTCTACGGTTGGTGACATATGTTTCTAACAAAAGGTAAACATGTATATTGATTGAGTCTAACGCTTGGTAACGGCGAAGGAATTCTTGATCATCTTCTTATTATTATTCTTTATTTACTTTCATATTGTTTACGTGATTTCAAATCAAACCCCCATTCGTTTTACTTTTGTTATTGTTTTGCTGATTTAAATAACATATCAATTACACCGCTCTCTGTGGGAACGATCCTTACTACCGCTATATTACTTGTTAATTAGTGGGAAATATCTCGATAATTTGTTGTGGTAAACGACACGCATCATTCTTCCTTGTGTTGATCTTTCTTCAAATGTGATCTTGGTTCCCTTCGTTGGGATTTCGTGAACTCGCCCGTGTGAGGTCGTGCTTCGTCCCCTTTGCTGTCGCCATGGTGGAAGTTCTGCCAGGTCCTGGTGCAATGAGACTTCGTGATGTCGAGCCCGTACCCGTTGGTGTGGCTCCATAGGGTTTGCTCTTGTGTTGGGAAGCTTGTGCCCATGGCCTCATCTTCATTCTCCCTTGTTGTGGCGCCATGGGTTGGGGTGCCATGCCCATGGCGCCGTGATTTTTTTTTTTTTTTTTTCCCCCCCGAACGCCATGGGTTGTGGCGCCATGGCTCCATGTCCCTCTTGTCGGGCTCCAATCTTCTAGTGGCCTCCTCTTTCAAGCGTAGTACGCCTTTAGCCACTTGCCGTTAATGACAGTCCCCTCTGCTTTTCCATCCATAGTGACTATCTTATAGTATCCACTCGCAGATGCCTTAAAGATGACATACGGACCTTCCCAGTTTGGAGCAAATTTTGGCGCCATTGCGTCTTGTTGGATGTATTTTGCTGTCTTCAGCACCAGGTCCCCTACTTGAAAAGTTCTCGGCTTCACGGCTTTTTCGTATGCCCGAGAAAGCCTTTTGCGATACATTTCTATGTGTTTCTCCGCTTTGGTTCGTCTTGAATCCAAAGTGTCTATCTCTGCTATCCTTGAATCTGCTACCTCGGCTTCATTCCAATGAACACCACTTGCTGCTGCAATGCGAGCAGATGGCACTTTAATTTCTGCTGGTAGTATGGCGTCGGCGCCATAGACTAGTGAGTAGGGTGACGTTCCGGTGGAGCTTCGTGGAGAGATCCTGTAGGCCCATAGCGCCATAGGTAACTGCTCGTGCCACGACCTCGGGTTGTCGTGTACAGTTCTGCTAATGATCCGAATCAACGTCTTGTTGGTACTCTCCGCTTGCCCGTTCCCTTGAGGGTAGTATGGAGTGGAGCAAATGTGCTGAATCTCGTACCTTTGGAGTAACTTCGCTACATCTTTGTTAACAAATGGCGTCCCATTGTCAGTAATGATATGTTTAGGAATTCCAAACCTGCAGATGATGTATTCGTTGATGAACGCCGCAATCGTGACTCCAGTCGTGCTTTTTCAGAGGTATTGCTTCCACCCAATTGTTGAAGTATTCTGTCGCGGTGATGATATACTCTTGGTTCCTTGAAGAAGGCGGGTTGATAATCCCAATGAGGTCGAGTCCCCAGTTGTAGAATGGCCAAGGGCTACTGATTGATCGTAGCGGTAGGCATGGGGTGTGAATGAGGTTCCCGTGAGTCTGACACTTGTGACACTTCTGCACAAACGACGCCGCGTCATCCTCCATAGTCGGCCAATAATACCTTTCATAAATCTGTAGAAACAGTTTCCTCTTCCCTTGGTGTTCAGTCTCGTGTGCCTCCTTCAGAACCATGGGGATCTCCTCGTCCGACAAGCAGCGGAGTAGACTTCCTCCGTAGCTCTTACGATATAATACTCCTTCATGGTAAACGAACCTCTTGGATCTCTTTATTAGACGGCTGGCTACGTGTTGATCTGCTGGTAGGATCTTTTCGTTGAGGTATTTGATGAAAGGTTCCCTCAAATCTTCGGAAGGCTGGCATACAAAGGCTTCAGATGGGTGGGGAGGGGTTTGACAGTTGGGACACGCCCCGTAAGGCTCGGGATTGTGCCTCCATCGTTGGCCAATAGTACCCAAGTCTCTGAAGGCGTCGATATAGGGTCACGATGAGAGTTTGCCCGCAGACTTCGTTATGAACACGTCCGAGCTGTTATCGTGCTTCAAGTCCTCCCAAACACCACGACAGCGACCCATCTGGGTTTCTATGGTACAACACCCCGTGGAAGAGAAAGAAATGTTTTAACGCTTTAATGCTGAGTTTTTCGCTCGGTAGTATAGTTACCTAGATCTTCGACAATAGGTGTCCGCCAGTCGTTGTCTGGTATGATCTCGTCCTCCGTTAGCCAGGTTGAGGGGACGGTTCGTCTATTCATTGTTACAGTCTCTTCCATCCCTTCAAATTGAAGTTTGGACGCCAGGGTCGCCAAGCAGTCAGCATGTCTATTGTTGGTACGTCCAGTGTGCATTATGATGGCGTCAGCAAAATGATTCAGCAACCTTTGGGCTTCAGCCCTATGAGGAGCAAGAGTGACTTCCTTGAGAGTATATTCCGTTCATCTGATCACCAGTAGCTTTGAGTCCCTCTAACTTCGAGGTGTGTTGCGCCATCTTGCCTAGCTAGTGATAGTCCCAGGAGGAAGGCTTCGTACTCCGCCGAGTTGTTGGCGCATTTGAAATCCAGTTTGAATGAGTGGGAGAACACTTCTCCCGCCGGGGATACTAGGACGACGCCGGCTCCTCCAGTGTTGTCACTCAGGGTGGCAGATCAATCGAAGTACAAGAGCCATGTGTCTGCTTTCACCAGCGCTATTTCGGGGAATTCTCCTGGTACCTCCTCGTGTAGAGCCGTAGAGTCTTCTCCAGGGAATGCAGCGAGAAGGTCTGTTACTGCTTGACCCTTGACGGCCTTCGGGGATACGCAAGCTATGTCGAACTCAGACATTTGTAATAACCTTTGTTGGTCTCCCAATCAGGGCAGGTTTCGAGAGGAGAAACTTGATGGGACCTGCCTTTGCGATCAGGACTACTCGGTTGGAAAGGAGGTAGTGTCGAAGTTTTTGTACCGCAAAGACCAGGGATAAGCATGTTCTCTCAGCTTTGGGATATCGAAGTTCTGCATCCTTCAGGGTACGACTGATGTAGTAGACTGGACACTCAACTCCTCCTTCGTCTTCTTGTGCTAGCAGCGCTCCGATCGCGACGTCGCTCGAGGCCGTGTAGAGGAGTAGTGGTTGTTCTCGTACGCGAGACTTCATGACCGCCGGTGACAAGAGTAATTGCTGAATTTTGCGGAATGCCTCTTGTTGGACGGATGTCCACACGAGATAGCCTCTTTCTTCAGTAGCGGGGTGAACGAGGCTACAAATTGAGCAAACCCTGGGATGAAGCGTCGAATGTAAGATACCTTACCCATGAAGCTCTTCAGTTCCCTCACCGTCCTAGGTGCTGGCATGGTGGTAATAGCTTGGGTCTTGGATGGGTCGACCTTGATTCCTTCTTTAGTTACTTGGAATCGAGAAATTTCCCCGAAGAAACGCCAAAGGCGCACTTCAAAGGATTCATCTTCAGTTTGTATTCCCGACATCGTTCGAGTACACGTCGTACGACCTCCAGGTGAGACGTCCTGGTCTTGGATTTCACAACTACATCATCCACGTAGTCTTCGACCTGCTTGTGCATCATATCGTGGAAGATGGTTGTCATTGCTCGTTGGTAAGTAGCTCTTGCGTTCTTCAGATCGAAGGGCATAACCGTGTAGTAGAAATTCCCGAGGGGTGTCCGGAATGCCGTTCTCGGGGCGTCATGCTCGTACATCTTTATTTGGTTATATTCGCTATATCCATCCATGAAGGAGAACATGGCATGTCCACTGGTGGCGTATACAAGCATGTCGATGTTTGGGAGCGGGAAATCGTCCTTTGGACAACACTTGTTTAGGTCCCAAAGGTCGACACAACAACGTATTTGACCACTCTTCTTCTTGACGGGTACCACATTGGCCAGCCAGGTGGTTTGTTGGATTGGTTTGATGAATCCTGCCGCCAACAGTTTATGTATTTCGACTTTTATCTGTTCTTCTACGTCGTGCCTGAAATTCCTCGGTTGTTTTTTGACTGGCCTAGAACCTGAGGTGACGGATAAGTGGTGTGTTACCAGTTTTTCTTCGAGTCCTGGCATCTCCTCGTACGTCCAGTCAAACGTGTCTTGATATTTTTTCAACAAGTTTATGAACTCAGTGCGTTCCTTAGGTGACAAGGATGAACTGATGAAGATCGGTAGGGGCAACTCCTCCGTCCCAATGTTGACTGTTTCAAGTGCATCGGAGGTGGAGTCCGTCCCATCTTGCAATTGTGGAGGCGCCTCCTGGACTTCGTCCTCGACTTGTTGCCCATTGTAGTTACATTCTCTGTGGCGGGGAGAGTTATGACTAGTCTCCCATGTTAATTGCTAACATTGCCGTCGGAGGTAAACTGTTCTTCCTTTAGTATCTCGGGTCGTTACGAAATTTCCTGTCCTTTTGTGCGTCGCCGCTTTACCTCCTCCTTCACCCTGTTTCGCGTCTCTGCCTGACTGTCGTTGCAGATCGTGTCTCTCCATGGATGTCCGATTCGAGAGTGGCACACTGTAGATCTTGTTCTGGCACTGGGATGCCTCGTCCTTTGGATCTACAAACTCGGCGTCGTATATTGATGAGTATGGGGAGAGAGATGCAGTCACACGTACAATACCTTCGTTTAGAACTGCTTTCAAGCACTGATGGTAAGTAGAAGCGACGACTTTGTTCTCGTGTAACCATGTCCTTCCCAGTATCATGTGATATTCAGGTTCCTTTTCGATCACGTGGAATTTAGCCTTCGTGTGGATGGGTCCCACCTTGAATTTCAAGTTGACGTGCCCGTAGGTATTCGTCTTGTTCCCGTCAAAGTCTTTCATCACGATTGGGTGGTAGACTACTTGTTGTTTAGGGATCCTCGCGATTCTTAGAGTTTTTAGAGAAATCACGTTGGCTGCTGCTCCGGTGTCGACCAGCGCTCTCTTGAACTCTGTACCTTTGATGTGAGCAGTTACATACAGGGCACGGTTGTGTCCCTCTTCAGCCATCATATCATTGTCGGTGAAGGTGATGTCTTGCGTCTGCGCATCAGCTGTTATGGAAATTTCTGAGATCATGGGTATAATTGGAGTCAGGTTTTCTTCGAAAGCGATGCGGTTAAGAGCGTCAAACGTATCTACACGTTGCCCTTTCGAGAAATGCAGAAGTTCGCATAGGCTTTCGATGAGAAGGGTAGCTTCCTCCTTTACTGATTTGTCGTAAGCAGTGAAGTTCTTGATGTGAATTGGCCTATCGAGATGAATTTCTTGCGATATTATCCCTAGAGTAACTGTCTCTTCAATGAAGACCTTCTGTGACCGAGAGATTGATCTCCCACTGTGGTGGCCAAATGTTTTTGCCTGTAAAACAATGCACCGTCTCTGGTACTTTCGTAGTGCTCGAGATCAAAGTCGAACAAGACGAGCCTAAACCAAGTCAATGGCCGATCAAGTCTTGCTTCGGTCACAGAGAGGATAGAGGTTGATCTAGGGAGGGAAACAACGAAGAAACTTGAGATCAGGTTGAGGATGTGTGTTTTGGGTGTAAGAGTTCAGGATCTCCGTCGTAAGGTTGACTGGAAATCTCCAAGGCTAGAAGCGTGTTGTATTACTCAGGTGTTTTGGCTCTGAGAATGTTTATGAATGCTCTAGAAAGATGTTTTGCCTTGGAAGATAGAGGAAGCCTCTATTTATAGTGTTGAACTCACCCTGATCTCTCGACAGAGAAGGTGGAAGTCGTGGAAGAGTGGAGGAGTGGAGGACATGAGTTGTGCTCTGTAACTACTAGAGTCATGTAGAACATGTCCACTCAGCACCACCTTCTCATAATTGTTCATCATCTCTATCAGTTTCTTTCTAACTGTCGTATACCGCCAGACCAATACCCCTAAAGTTATCCCCAAGTGTGATGTTTTGAAATCTCGAGTGGTATGCAGATATTGCATGGTTGCGCTGAGTTTGAACAGCGTCGTCTGGCTATGACTCTGTGGCCAACGTGAGTGTGGCGCTTTAGAGACGCGCATATTGGACGAATAGCAGCAGCCTTGGCCATTGGCCAAGGCCAGGGACTCATGGCGCCATCGTGTAGCAGCAACGACCTTGACCTTGGGCCAACGTCGGATCTCGTGGCGCCATGCATCATGGCGCCACAGCATTTACACTACGGCCTTTGCCACTGGCCAAGGCCAGTTTTGATATGGCGCCATTCTCATGGCGCCATGGTCTAGGAGACCACGTCCTTGGCCATTGGCCAAGGCCAGCTTTGTTGTGGCGCCATAGTTTATGGCGTCATGGTCTTGGAAGACCACGGCCTTGGCCATTGGCCAAGGCCAGCTTTGTTGTGGCGCCATAGTTTATGGCGCCATGGTCTTGGAAGACCACGGCCTTGGCCATTGGCCAAGGCCATCTTTATTGTGGCGCCATGGTTTATGGCGCCATGCCTAGGGGCTAAGGCCTTGGTGTCTGACCAAGGCTAATCTTTTTGTATTCAGGCTATGCCACTTTGGCTATGGCGTATTTGTGCACTTGCGCTATGGCGTATTCGTGTGCTTGCGCTACGGCGCGCTGTAAGTCATGGCGTGCTTATCCATGGTATATTAGACCATTATGTGTTTAGAGTGTGGTATGCCTAAGTGTGTTTAGGTTGTTGTATGTTTCTCAGAGAGCTCTGGGCAGGCCTGGAGCTGCGGTACTTCTGAGGTTTTCATTGAGACTCGGATGTCGAGTCATACTTTAAGAGGAAATCCGCGAG
>JAJJMA010034468.1:3442-19378 GCA_023529015.1 Papaver nudicaule
CTGAGTCTCATCATTTTGTTTCTTACTCAGATCATATTCGTGCTGAGTAAAGGTTATACACTGAGTGAGATCAGTGACCTGAGAGTTTAGAGGGCTACTCTGAGTCTCATCATTTACATATATTTTTTTTTATTAGGTGCTGAACCATGAAATATGGCTGCCTACGTACCCCTTAAGAAGGGATCAAGCACTACGTAGTTCGTAATTATATATATTATTATTATTATATCTTTATATATTTTTTTTTTATGGGTAGTACGACTTTAGGTACTTAGAGTTCCAAGGATGACACAACAGCTCTCCTTTCATATTTTTTAAGTAGTATGAACCTTTGCCTGCTACATCATGTATTATGTATGGTCCTCCCCAATTTGGTGCGAACTTTCCCCATTTTCTTGTTTTCTGGTAATGCGGGATTTCTCTTAGTACATACTGCCCCACTACAAAATTCCTTAGCTTTACTTTTTTATTATATTCTGAGGCCAGCCTTCGATTGTAATTTTCCATTCTTTGTAATGCTACTTCTCTTCTTTCTTCTACGTCATCAAGCTTTTCGAGCATAAGGTCTGTATTGAGCATCTTTTCCCAAGCTTCAGTTTTTGTCGTTGGTATAATGACTTCTGTTGGGATGACTGCCTCTGCCCCATAAGTTAATAGAAAGGGAGTCTCACCAGTTGATTCTTTTCTTGTGGTTCGGTAAGCCCATAGAGTGTTGTGCAGTTGTTCACACCAGCTTTTCTTGTTGAGGTCTAAAGTTCTCTTTAAATTCAAAGCAATAGTTTTATTGGTTGCCTCAGCCTGACCATTACTCTGCGGGTAAATGGGAGTTGATTTGCTCTTTTGGATATTGAAAGCGTTGAAAAGTCTATCGATGTTCTTTCCAGTAAGCTGTTTTCCATTGTCTGAGACTATAATTGCAGGTATTCCAAACCTGCATATTATGTTCTCAAACAAAAATTTAAACACATCGATATCTCTAATCCTTGCGAGTGCCTTGGCCTCTACCCATTTTGTAAAGTAATCCGTGGCTACTATTATGTATCTTCTTTTCTTCGTTCCTTCCACCAATGGTCCTACGATATCCACTCCCCATTTCACAAAGGGCCAAGGGCTCATTCCTGTATTGAGTGTAGTTGCTGGTGCTTTTATCTTCCTAGCGAAACGCTGACATTCCTCACATCGGCGAGACATATTGGCGGCGTCTCTGTTCATGAAAGGGCAATAGTACCCCTGGGTTTTAGCTTTGTGCGCCAAAGATCTCATCCCACTATGATTTCCTGCGTCACCGTAATGAATTGCAAGTAATATTTCATGGCCTTCCTCTTGTGATAAACATCTTAGTAAGGGTCCTAGAAAAGACTGGCGATACAAGATCCCATCTCTTAACCTATAATTTCTTACTCTCATGTCTGCCTTTTTTCTATCTGACGCATTTGCTAGAGTTGTACCATTCAAATTTTGTATTAGGGGTATTCTCCAATCATTTTCTTTCAAAGGACATCTAATGCGGGCCCTTTTTGCTGGGTTTCCCTCATCTTCATTTGATAGTAGTGCGGCATTTTTCCCTTTCTCTACTGTCTGAGGCAATATCTCATCATCTTGAAAAGTTGTTCCATCTTCCAAACTTTCTTCTGGGCCAGGTCCAATATTCCATGGATGACTCATGCCTGATCTTGTGGCAAGGCATTGTTCCGTGGGGGCTTTTAATTTGATTGATGGTTCGTAGATCCTTCCCAATTTAATTGACGTCTCTGTTTGACTGCGGGTCATGGAGGCGATGAAAGCTAGTGCATCAGCATGTCGATTGTCTTTGCGGCATAAATGCCTGAGTGAGATATTAGGTATCTGACATACCAAGCTTTGCGCCAAAGTCATGTAAGACACTAAGTTGTCATCCAATGTTCTGTATTTTAATTCCAACTGTCTTATGACTAACTGTGAATCACTGGTGAGTCGCACATCTGATATTCCAAGTTCTAGGATGATTCTTAACGCATGAATAACTGCCTCATATTCGACTATATTATTTGTGACCGCACCAAATTCCAAGCGTAAGGAGTGCACCATTCTATCACCAGTAGGAGTGGTAATGACAATCCCTATCCCACTTCCTTCGTCATTTTTGGATCCATCCACAAATACCTCCCATCTTCTTGAGTTTGAGGGCTCCAGGATGTTGTTTGGCTCTTTTCCTTTTCCAATCTCTTCTGTGAAGTCCTCGACTTCAGTTTCATCATTCAGTGGTAAGTCTACAAGGAAATCTGCTAGGACTTGAGACTTCATAGAGGTTCGAGACTCAAATATAATATCAAACTGGTCCAATTGTGCGTTCCATTTTGCCACCCTTCCTATTGCTGAAACATTTTTTAAAACCGCTCCGAGTGGGGCTTTTGTTGGGACCCTTATCCAGTGAGTCTGAAAATAAGTGCGCAACTTTTGTGAGGCGAAAACCAATGCCAATATCAATTGCTCTATCTTAGTATAATTTCTTTCTGCTTGGTTGAGGGTTTTGCTGATGTAGTATATGGGTTGCTCCACCTTAGTGACAGTTCTTACTAACACCGCACTTACTGCATTATCTGTTGCCGCAATGTAGAGTGCTAAGACCTCTCCAGGCTCAGGCTTTTGCAGAATTGGTATGGAAGATAAGTATTCTTTCACTTTCAGAAACGCGGCCTCACAACTTTCATTCCACACGCACTCACTCTCTTTTTTCAAAATGTTAAAAAATGGCTTTAACTTATCCGAAGACCTTGCAATAAATCTTCCTAGGGCTGCTAGACTTCCATTCAGCTTTTGTACTTGCTTGAGGCTTTTAGGAGAAGGCATATTTACTATTGCTTCAATTTTGCTGGGATCCACTTCAATTCCTCTTTTCGTTACCAAGTATCCCAAGAATTTTCCCGATGTAACTCCAAAAGTGCATTTCTCTGGATTGACTTTCATCTTGCATGATCTCATTGCCTGAAAAATCTCTCTTAAGTTATCCAAGTGATCAGCTTCTTTTTTACTCTTGACTAACATATCATCCACGTAGACCTCCAAAGTGTGTCCTATCCATGGCCTGAATATCTTGTCCATCAGCTTTTGATAAGTTGCTCCTGCGTTTCTCAGTCCAAAAGGCATCCTTGTGTAGCAATATAGCCCATGAGGGGTGAAAAATGCGGTGTGGTCCTGATCATCTTTGTTCAAGGCAATCTGATTGTATCCAGAATATCCGTCCATGAAGGAAAGAAGCTCATGACCTGCTGTGGCATCCACCAGCTGATCAATACTTGGCAATGGGTAACTGTCTTTAGGGCAAGCTTTGTTGAGGTTGGTGAAGTCAATGCATATGCGTATTCCTCCATTCTTTTTTGGTACTAGGACCATGTTTGAAATCCAGGTAGGACAAATGACTTCTCTAATAAATCCTGCTTCCAAAAGTTTTTTGAGTTCTCTCTCAACTTCTTGATGGTATTCTGAGGACACCTTTCGCACTCTCTGTCTATAAGGTACTGATCCTTCCTTGATCCTCAGTTTGTGAGTTACTACTTCTGGGTCTATGCCTGGCATATCTGACATCTTCCATGCAAAAATGTCCGCATACTCCCTTAAGAGCTCATGCAACTGATACTCCCTCTCTTCTCCCATCAACGTACCTATTTTTATCATTCTAGGCAGGTCCTCATTACCTATATTCACCTCTTTTGTTGGCTCTAATGCAGAGAAGGTAGGTGGGGGACTACTAAAGAGGGGAGCTTTCTTTAATTGTTATTTGACGGTTTCACTGTCCGGATTACTTATTCTGGTTATTTCTTCAGTGCTGCGTACCTCCCTTGTGAGATCATTGTGCACAGTGGGGTCCTCTGGTTTACTTATTGTAGTGACTTTTTCAGTACTGAGTACTTCCCTCGTGAGATCATTGTGGGTTGGAATTTTAACACTATTAGCGATGACTGGGCCGCACTCTAATTTTTGACACTCAACGTCTCTAAGATATTGCAAGTATTTTTCTTCTTTTATACTTTCCTTTCGCTCCTTCTTTTGATTTTGGAGTGCTTGCACCTTTTCCACATTGTGCTGCGTTTCTTCAGCTTGACAGCTCCTTGCATCCATTTGGTCACCTTTAATTTGAAGCTCTCCATGAGGGCCTGGAAATCGTAAGTATTGATGATATGTGGAAGCTGTTCCCTTTAATCGATGCACCCAAAGTCTTCCCATTATCGCATTGTAAGGGGAGGGAGCTTCAACCACACTGAATCTTGTGTTTACTCGAATCGGTCCTGCTCTCACCTCCAAAACTATCTCTCCTTTTGGCTTAGAGACCGCACCATTGAATCCATAAATGGTAAACCGTGAGGGAGTAAGCTGTTCATCAGTAAATTCCATCCTTCTAAAGGTATCATAGAATAGTACATTCAAGGAACTTCCTCCATCCATTAAAATCTTAGTAACGTTCCACCCGGAAATCGGTAGAGTGAGGACCAATGCATCATTATGGGTCTCGAGCTCTTGATTTACGTCCTCAGAAGAAAATGTGAGTGGGGCTGCCATCCATTCTTCCCAATCTTCTGTGATTACTCCATCAATTTTAAACATTTCATGGTCTTCCACCCTTTTTCTTAACCTTCGTCCTACATCTCCCGTAAGGGATTGGTCATAGTGTTCCGAATGGGTTATCATGTAAATAACTTGATTGTCAGGTAGCTTCACATTTTTGTCCTTTTGTGGAATAACCACTTCATTAGGATTCAACACGTACTCATTCAAACTTCCCGCATTCACCATTTTTTGAATTTGGTCTTTAAGGTTCTTGCATCTTTCTGTGGTATGTCCCCTAAAGTCATGATACTCACATCTCTCTGGGTGATTTGCTGTTCTTTCATGCTGTCTGCCTCGAGTATGTGGCCATTCAAAGTCTTGGCGATTCTTGATATCTGCCATGATGTGAGAGACCCCTGTGTTCAACTTGGTATACACAATATCCTCAAACGCTACTTTTTCCCACTTTCTTTTCTTGAAGTTACTTGGTTTGTTATCATTTCTTTTGTAATCCTCTATTCTTGCTTTTTTATCTGCGAATGGTGCTTTTACTGGCTCGTAAGTCCTCTTGGGTACTGAGGGCTCAGGCTCAACTAAATCAGTGCGGCGTGCTGCTTTTGCAGTGGGCTGAGCTCTCGGATTATCTTTCTGAATTTCTTGGAGTCTGACATGCTTGTCAATCAGGACCATGAGATCTCCTTCAGTCTTGGGTTTTTGGCTGTGTATGTCTACAAAGAGGTTACTCATGCGGTCTAATGCCCACTTAAAACAGTTGATGCTGATCTCGGGATTTACACTTCCTATCTCCTGTCCAATTTTAATCCACCTATCTCTTAGCTCTTGATATGTTTCTCTAGGTCCAATGGCCAAGGCAAACATTCGATCCAAACCGGCTTTAGTTCTTTTATTGTACAAGTATTTGGTGATGAAGGCATTTGCTAATTCCTCAAAAGTATGTATTGAGTGTGACGGAAGATCATCATACCAAGCCAGGGCCGGGCCCTTTAGACTTGATGGAAAGAATCTGCACATTACTTTGTCATCCCACTCCCACTGAGCCATTGCCCTCCTATAATATCTTAAGTGGATAGTGGGATCATCTTGTCCTTCAAAACAAAGGAAAACTGGAGGTTTACACTTATCAGGAAGCTTGTAGAAACTGATCCTTGGTACTAAAGGGGTTGATCTGGAATCCTTCATTGCGTCCTCCAGATGTCCACCTCCTTGCTTGGATTTTAGTATTTTGATCTCCTGACGCATCTGCATCATCTCCTCACGTTGTCTGTCCCTTTCACTGGTGCGTACACAATGGGGCTCAGCATCATCATAATCTTCCCCGCCATCTTCATAAGGGTTATAATCTGCCTTTCCTTCCTTTGTGGGCATGGCCCGAGCTCTCAAGACATATCTTGGCTGTACGTATTGAAGTGGTTTAGGCTGACTTGGTCCAACATAAGGAACTACTTGACTGTCCTCCGACTCTTGGACTTTCCCAACTGAGTTGTTCTCCGCTGCTCCTTCTTCTCTCTTCTGGAGCCTTTTTTCCAGCTTTTCTTCATTATCTTTGAGTACTTGGTTTTCTTTGGCCAGTTGGGAAAGGGCGTCAGTGAATGTTGACTTAAATTTTCTCATCTCTTCCAACTGAAACTCGTGAAGGTCTCTTACCAACTGTCGGCTCTCCTCTGTCAAGTTTGGTAATGTGCGATCATTAGTTCTTAAGACACCATCTTTTCCTTCTACTAGGACTGGCCTTATTGGATCTTCCTCTGCTTGTCTCTTGTTGGAAAATACTTCTTGTAACACTCCCGCTCTTCTGGGGAGTGTACTTGCTTCTCCCAAAAATATGGTGGGTTGCTGAGGGCTTACCTTAGCGGGCTTTGTTAAAGGGATCCCATAAGGTTGATTAGGAACCATGAATGCTGTGTCCCTGACCTCCAATTGTGAGGCTTTTAGTGCGGCCTCAAGGTCTGCGGCTTCTACATCTTCCATGAAAGTCCTGAGGACTGCGCATTTATTCATGGCAGCTTTGTTTTCTACTGAAACTTTGGAAAGATTCAGCTTAGCTTTCTCTGCTCTGGCTTTTTCTACTGCGGCCTTCTGTGCTGTGGCTTTATCTGCTGCGGCCTGTTGTGCTGTGGCTTTATCTGCTGCGGCCTGTTGTGCGGCTGCCCAGCACGATGCCTGATGATCAAAAAGTAATTTTTTCTGTACCGCGGCCTTTTCTATTGCGGCTTTATTTACTGCGGCCTTCTCAGTAGCAACTCCGTCTTCTGCGACTTTTTCAGCTACAGCTTTGTTGGCTGCTGCACTTGTTATCCCTGCTGCTAAATTACGAGCTATCGTCGCTGGAGTGACACTGCTATGTTCCGTCGCATCTGCATCCCTTAAATCAACTTGTTCTCTCGTCATACTCCTTGTTCTGGCTTTCGAGCTCTTATTATCCTTCGAGCTCCCCATTTGACAATCGTAACAGTGAGTACCTAGCTATCTTCCTGGTAACTTAATCCACTTTATCCTCAAAGTTGTAAGCTTTATAACCCTACAACCTAAAATAACACAGGGAGGATAAATCCTTTACCTATAGACCGTATTTCCCTGTTTCTAGCGCCAAACTGTTTGTGCATAAAACTATCCTAGTCTTACGTCACTAACTTATGTGATAAATGTAATATCGATTTTTAGGATCTTCTTAGTATTGAAGTATAACATCCGTTATGTTCTTATACAAATGAGGACTCTAAGCTACTTCCTTAAAGTAATCATTGATCATTCATATAAAGATGGTAATCATAATACAATATACAGGTTTTAGTCTTTAAATGACTTTGAGTAAGGTTACAAGATGTTGATGGTGAAGATCATTCACACTTAGCTCACTATTAAGTTCCTATTACTCTTTCTTGTCTCCGAAAAACCGTCCTCAACCCATCATACTGAGCTGAGTATTTATAGGGGTCATAAGGCGGTAACCAAATATTTGCGTTCACACCCAGTGGGGTCCTTATTCCATTCTCAGTAGTGCGGCATTCTGCTCTTAGTCTGCGGCCTTCTATGTACTCACTACTGTAGTATCTTTCCGTGTGCGACCTTCTCTTGTTTCCATCACTACAAGCTTGACACACGTCTCTTGACTCATGACTTGCTCTGACCGCGCATTAATGAGAGTGGTTGGATGTTTTCCATACCTCACAGCTGTCCCTCGAGATACTTGTCCCATCAGGACTGTCGTGGCTCCTCCTTAGCCCTTCATCTGTTTATCTTTGGTGATGAGTCATAGTGTCTTTTGGTCTTTACTCGATGCTTTAATCCCACCTGTTTTATCCTACTTCTGTTTCTCAAATGCTTACACGTGGGTGGTGGGTACTTTGCACCAACACATACGGCTGAACAAAGCAGTCCGTTCAGACTCTCCATCGATATGTTGACTCAGCGAAGCAACCTTCTCCTTAAGAAGCTTAATCTCACCATCTTTATCATCTCGACTCCTTTGTAGTAACCCAAGCTCATTTTCTTTATACTTCAGCTGAGTATCCAGCTTCGAAGCCAGTTCGCGCTGAGCTTTCAAGTTTCCAGAAAGGGAGTCTCATTCACCAGCAACAGTTTCGAGCTACTTCCCCAAGTCTATCACATTACCTGATCACAAGCAATAAAAGCATCAATTAAAGCACTTCAACAACAAGAATTTGAAGAAAAACCGGTAACCTAGCACTATCTTACCCCTGTTCTTCTCAAGATCCTTTGAAAGATTACCGTTTTCCTGCTGCAAGTTCAGCAACTCCTTGTCAAGAAGAGTAATCTCATTCTCTTGAGAGCGATACAAATCTAGCAAGTACATCCCCTGATGATAATTCTGCCACAACAAACAGTACACAACTAAGCAAACAAGTGGCAAAAGCTTACAACAACTCAGAGAGATATGCTTACCGCCTCGAGAAACGCCTGATGCTTCGTCCATGCCGAGCCAAGGGTCTTTGTGTTCCAAACACCAGAAAAAGCCTACGAAATAAAAGTGGTAAGAGAGGAGTCGAGCTGACTGATACGGGTGTATCTAAGAAGGGAAAGATGAGTCATATGGCTAGCAAGTATCTAGAAGATACTAGAAGAGGTGTTTTGATGTTCTATGAACATCTTGGCCTAGAAGTTTGAGGTTTCCTAACTTAGACAGGATTCCTAGTTTAGATGAGTTTCCTAACTCATAGTTTTCCTAGTATAGGAAATCAGTGTCTCTATATAAAGAGCTAAGCAATATAAGAGGACAGGCTTTCTTTCAGAACTTCTTATCAGACTCCTAATACGGAGAAGAAGTAGAAGCATCAAGAAGAATAGCTCGTAGAGAGTTTATCACGACAGGCTTGTTGAAAGACTTCTAGTCGACCTCTTGACAGAACTTCTCAGAAGACTGCTTAGACAGTGTAGAAGTAAGAGGCGTAGAAGAAACTAGCTTGGAGGGAGAATTATCTAGAGTTAGAAGAAGAGGGTAATTTGTATTACTAGAATCAGAAGTTTAATAAAGAAAAAGCTTTTTTAAGTATTGTCTTATTGTTTTTCTTTCATCTTATTAATATTGTTTAAGTGCCTGATCGGTTTCGTATCACTGACGATTCCGAGGATCCTTGGCGTACGCCTTCAGATGATTAGCAATATCTTCGGCATAAGGACCAGGTAAAGAACACCGCTCCATGAACTGTCGAATCTCCTCCTCAGAATAAGGCATATGAGGAAAACTGGTTGGAACCGAGGGGCCACCTTGCGAAGGAAGAGATCGTTGACTTAAAGAAGCACCAACCAGACGATCATTCGAACCATACACATCCAACCTCATGCCAGACTGGTGAAGGCCGGATTCAAAATCAACAGCAGTAACATTAAGGGAGGCAGTAGGTTTTTTGGTCGGCACATCATCGCTATGAGATGGCTTCGGCACAGAACTTTGGGGAGGCTGTTCGAGAGCAGGACCCTTCTTGCCCTTCTTCGAAAAAGGCTGAACATCCTCGTCCTCTTCGGTTTCTTCGTCTTCCGCATCCTCGACAGAAGCATTCGAAGGCTCGTCCACTCCTTTGGTAGCAGCCCTAGTAGTGTACCTCCTCGAACTCACTAACTTCGAAGCAACCGTCTTTACAATCCCCTTACCCAATCCTCCAGTGACAACATCCTTACGATTGGGGTCACATATAGAATATTCCATCATACCGTCACCACCGGTAATCACCTCGCTCAACTGAAAAGTAGCCAATTTGTTAGGTTCCAAACATAGGCAGGTATTCATACTCATAGCATAACTGAGGCACGTTGTGTTTATCACCTGACCACTTGCCCCCTTTCCAGCGTTAGCCGGCTTCGATGGCCTTTTCCTCTTTTTCGGATCATCAGCTCGCCCTTGGCCTTGTAGCTTTTTCTGCCGCTCTTGCTCCTTTTTCTGCGAAAAGAAGGTGATATAAATAGGCAGATCAATAGGGATGCCTAAAGAGAAAATATTTCATGATACCTTCACTTTATAAGCAATGATCTTGTCCTGGGATTTCTTTCGCTCCTCCTCGGAGAAATGTATCTTGTAGAATTCAACTATAGGAAAATCATGGCCATTAATTTCAAAGCCTGTTCGCTCGACCATGTTCTCCTCATCGACATAACCAAAGAAAATTGGGCCCTCGATAAGCATTGGCTTCGAGAACCACACTTCATCGCTGGAATGACAAAGAAGTCTGTTCGTAGAGATCTGGAAGGATCCATTTCATCAAGAACATGTTCAAAATTGGGTACCTTGCCGAGACTTACACCCCAAGCAGCAGCTTCCTTGAGCAAATTCTTTTCTACTCTATAATGCTTAAAGAAATTAATGGCGGTCCAAAAACTTGGAGGATGTTCTGGATCTTTGGGAAGCTCATCATAATAATACGACCTACCCTCCGAACGAGCCACCCACTTTCTAATTAATTGAATGGAGTTTCCATTCAACTGCATTATACCACAAGGAGGAGAAATCTTGGAATAAATCTCTTAAAACAGAGGGTTCTTCGGATTATACAGAGGAATGGGAAGTCCGGCACCCAGCTGCTCGCCGGAAACAATAATCCGTCTCTCATCGCAGTTATTTTCAAAAATAAGCTCAGGAGATAAGTTAACTCCTTTATCAAAACTTTTACAAGGGAAGAGATCTATGTTAAATCCATAAATTTCAACCCTTTCCTCCCAACTGAGAAGCTGAGGATCGCCATCTTACGGGGAAAGGTGTTTTCTACAGGAACATTCTTCTTGGGAGCCTGAACACAACAGCAGAAGTTAGAGGACAAATAAATCAGCATGAACCAGGGGAAAAGAAGAAGCAACAAAGGAAAACCTAAATTTTTTTACCATAACTCAGAAAATAATCAAGAGAGAAGTACGACGGGGAGGGGCTGAGAAGCTTAGTAACTCAGAAGGCGACAAGAAGTTTAAAATAGAGGAAGAAAAGAAAAAAAGGAGGGTGAACGGGTTTAGATAAGATAAACGTAGAACCGACGTAGCAGGTAAAAGGTAGAGTGTGCGATAGTTTCGAAAAGCCTTTAAAGCTACGTGTGTCAGTTGGGAAACTAAATGCTGGACACATGTCGAGGAAGGTGAAGCACCAGAAGTTTTCTTCTTCGAACCTCATCGATCTTCGAACAAGAAAAGAGGAAAACTGTAGAGGGTAAATTACCATCATGACACGTGTCAAGATCGGGAGAGAGGTGCAAAGAAGGAAGAGAAACATTGAAGTAGGAAATCAAGCTCGAGAGGATCACGTACGCCAATGAGTTGTCATAGTCAAATATCTGGGAAGGCGTGTTCTCGATGGAAGACAGCCAGAAAGGTACCATAGGAGGAAAGCTCGGCAAAGTAGGCTCGTAATCATTGAATAAACGGTTCGAGGAGAAGGATGCGAGAGTACCGAGGATAGCTTCGGAAGGACCTCCCGAAGACACAGACTTACTCGACAGGACCTGACATCCCCACGATTGAGTAGTTTTGTCCTATTAGCTGTAATCCACTTCCGACTCGGCCTATATAAGGCGAGCTCGAAGCCCATTGTAAGGGTTAGATTTTTGGTGTAATCTTAAGGTGTGAGAGAGATTAGGTTAGCATCTCCTCAAATCCCTAAGCATCATTTCCATGTACTAATATTCAGAGAAATATAGGTTATTGTTATGTTCAGTTCATTATGTTGCTATTGTTAATGTTAATTAGCCTCAATATTGTTCGTATCTCCTTCGTACCAATGTAAACACCATATATGCAACTAAGACCGAAGTTTAGGTTCATAGATCTGATGGCTGTAGAGTATGAAGTGTCTACGCAGATTTTATACTCACACAGTTTGGCGCTAGAAACATGGACTGATTAAAACAACTTAGGGTTTGCCTGTGATTTTATGATTTTCAAATTCTTTGGGGAATTTTTTTTTCTCTAGGGTTTTCAAGATTTTCTTTAAAAACTTTATATTTATTATAAGCTCCACCACCTTGGGTATCTAAAGATCCTAAGCTTTAACACGCTCAAGGGTTTTTGAGCAGATCACAAATATGATAAGATCGATGTTTCTTCAAGGAATCTGAGCTTTGACGCACAGAGATCTAATCAAAACGCATTTCTCCGGTAAGACATCACCAAAAGCAGTACAAAAAGGGTTTTTGTAAAAAAAGGAAATAGCCAAAATAACCATATGACACAGGAAAGCCTAATACAGTTAGAGGTACCGTACATGTCAGACCACTAGGACACAATGATAAATGTGGACCTCACTTGTCGGTTGCGTCTTGCAGGGTCGCTTTCGCGAGAGTAAGATGCCAAAGCAGCTCATCAAAATGGAATCACAAGATGGAATTTTACTCCGAAGCGCCCCATTGCAACTCTATGGTTCATTCGAGGAAAAGCATCAGCTCACGAAGTAACATAACTGGAAGGATTCATAAGAGAGATGGAAATGGGAAAAAAATAATGATAGTTGCAGAAGCAAGGAAATTCGAACAATGGCAGTTGGAACCAATATTTTACTCGGCAGACGATCTTCCCGAGGATGGCTCGAGTAACACCCCCTAGTGATAACTGCAAGCGTAAACGGAGAGTCATTGTCAAAGATATTGATTTATCCAAGGAGTTCTGTCGACGTCCTCTTCGGAATGCATACAGGAAATTCTTCAAAAACATCCCGCTGATGGCGTCGGACTATACAATCTACGGATTCAACGGAAGAGCTTCGAAGCCGAAGGGTGACGTCTCATTACCGATTTACGTAAGTTCAATGACGTTGCAAACCACATTTTGCGTCCTAGACATCGAGTCACCTTACAACGCGGCCATGGCTGCAGGGATCCTGGGGGTACCTTCTACATTACATCAAAAACTCAGATTCTCAACTCCTACGGGTTAAGGTGAAATCAAGGGCAAAATAATGGAATCGCAAGCATGCCATGAGAAGGACATCGAACAACGAAGATATGCAAGGCGCAATCGAAGGGAGCGGTACAGGCAACAAAAGATGGGGACAGTGGGGCAATTACGAAGGAAGCGCCGAAGGACCCCAGTGCAATGAACGAGGAAACACCAAACTTTACCCCGACGGAACCTACTGAGGATGTAAATATCAGAAATAGCGAGGAACCGAAAATCGTGAAAATTGGAACATTAATGGGACAGGAACAACGTACAGAGTTGGAAAGCTTACTAAGGGAATACGCGGATGTATTCGCCTGGAGGATGAGCGATATGCCGGGAATTGACCCAAGCTTAGCATGTCACCATTTAGACATAAATCTTCGGTACGACCATTCAAGCAAAGACCAAGAAAGCTAGCAGATGTGTACCAGGAGGCCGTGGAATCCGAGCTCAACAAGATGATTGCCATAGGAATTATCAAAAGAATACAATATGCAGATTGGATCTCGAACATGGTCATCGTTCCGAAGAAAAACAAGGGAGTGCAAATCTGCATCGATTTTAGCAATTTGAACAAGGCATGTCCCAAGGATCCACACCCACTTCCAAGCATAGACCAAATGGTGGATGCAACAGCAGGTCATGAATTATTAAGCTTCATGGACGGCTACTCTGGTTACAATCAAATTCCCTTAGCAGAAGAAGATCAAAAACACGGCATTCTTAACATCCAACGGGTTATACTGTTACACAAGAATGTCGTTCGGACTAAAGAATGCCGGTGCTACTTATCAGAAAGCAATGGAGAATATATTTCTCCCTTGGCTGAAGAAGACTGTGGAAGCATACGTAGACGATATGTTAGTAAAAAGCAAGAAGGCAGAAACTCACGTTGAAGATCTCCGAGAGATACTGGAAAAGATGCGCCAAATCAATATGAAAATCAATCCAGCAAAATGCATCTTCGGAGTTACCTCGGGGAAGTTCTTGGGTTACGTCGTCACAAAAACGGGCATCGAGGCGGATCCATCGAAGGTGCAAGCAATCCGAGAAATGCCATCGCCAACAACCATAAAAGAGCACTAAACGGAAGACTGGCAGCTCTTAGTAGATTCATTGCTCGATCATCGGATAGATGCAAAAATTTCTTTAGCATTCTGAGGAAGGGGGAAAAATTTGTATGGACAGATGAGAGGGAGGCTGCATTCGAAGGAATCAAAAATTACTTAGCAAGCTTGCCCTGCAGCGTCCGAAAAGAAATGAAGATTTGAAACTCTACAATGCGGCCAACTCGGATGCCATCAGCGCAGTACTCGTAACCACAAGAGGGGAAGAAAGGCCGGTATACTATATCAGCAAGACACTCTTTCAAGACGAGAAAAATTACACCAAGCTCGAAAACTCATACTTGCACTGGTGGTAGCAACCCAAAAGCTTAGGACGTACTTCCAGGCCCATAAAATCATTGTACTAACCAAAACACCAATTGAATCTGTTCTAAAAATCATGCAGGCGGCCGGGAGAATTGCAAAGTGGAATTCCCCAATAGGCCAATATGACGTGGTTTACGTGTAACGACCCATCCCTCCGCCGATACTGTCCCCACTTAACCACTGCGGTCATCCGGCAGTGTGGGTTTTCAACGGGACCGCTGCGGTCATCCGGCAGCAACTTCTCGGGAGGTCACCCATCTCTGGACTACTCCCGCCCGAGCACGCTTAACTGCAGAGTTTTTCCAACTGCTGAGTTAATTATGCTTGAAAAGGCCTTGGTGTTATGAAAGGAGAATTCATTACGTATATTCCATTCGGAGAACCCTACCTGCCGAATCGGGGTATTACAATACCACCACCTTTAAATTGGAGCCGTCCCCGGCTCCGGAATATATTTTTCAAGCCCCAGATCTCCGATGTTCCTTGCCCCTCATGAGACGAGCTACCTGGGACACAACCCGCCCAGCGTACTCTCCCACCCTCGACAAGTGAACCGTCGTCAGCTCTGATACCATTTGTAACGACCAGTCCCTTCCACCGATATTGTCCCTACTTAACCACTGCGGTCATCCGGCAGTATGGGGTTTTCAACGGGCATCGCTGCGGTTATCCAACAGCAACTTCCCGGGAGGTCACCCATCCCTAGACTACTCCCGCCCGAGCATGCTTAACTGCAGAGTTTTTTCCAACTGCTGAGTTAATTATGCTTGAAAAGGCCTCGGTGTTAGGAAAGGAGAATTCATTACGTATATTCCATCGTTCGGCCAACCACCGTCGAATCGGGGTATTACAATACCACCACCTTTAAATTGGAGCCGTCCCCGGCTCCGGAATATATTTTTCAAGCCCAGATCTCCGACGTTCGCTGCCCCTCATGAGATGAACTACCTGGCACACAACCCGTCCAGCGTACTCTCCCACCCTCGACAAGTGAACCGTCGTCGGCTCTGATACCATCTGTAACGCCCCGTCCCTTCACCAATACTGTCCCCAATTAGCCACTGCGGTCATCCGGCAGTGTGGGGTTTTCAACGGGCACCGCTGCGGTCATCCGGCAGCAGCTTCCCAGGAGGTCACCCATCCCTGGACTACTCCCGTCCGAACACGCTTAACTGCAGAGTTTTTTCCAACTTCTGAGTTAATTATGCTTGAAAAGGCCTCGGTGTTTTGAAAGGATAAATTATTACTTATATTCTATTGTTCGGCCAACCACCGCCGAATCGGGGTATTACAATACCACCACCTTTAAATTGGAGCCGTCCCCGGCTCCGGAATATATTTTTCAAGCCCCAGATCTCCGACGTTCCCTGCCCCTCATGGGACGAGCTACCTGGCACACAACCCGTCCAGCGTACTCTCCCACCCTCGACAGGTGAACCGTCGTCGGCTCTGATACCATCTGTAACGACCCGTCCCTCCACCGATACTGTCCCCTCTTAACCACTGCGGTCATCCGGCAGTGTGGGGTTTTTCAACGGCATCGCTGCGGTCATCCGGCAGCAACTTCTCGGGAGGTCACCCATCTCTG
>JAJJMA010034497.1:0-11224 GCA_023529015.1 Papaver nudicaule
CCTCAGAGGAGTGAAGGTGTTATCACTCCAGAACTCTTGAGGGAGAGTAATCTGAGCAGGACCCGAATCATTGTCTCCACGGCTCAACTTGATTCTGGCCTCCGAATTCCTCTATGGAGTCCCAAAGATTCCTTTGTGTATCGTGCTTTGACTTCTGGAGTGGATACTCCCAGAGGTCTGTTCCAGTTGAACAATACAGCTTGCAGGATCCTTTCTGAGTGTGCTTCCAGAGCTCGGGGGAGGATTCTCTTTCAGTCTGAGAAAGCTTCCTTCGATCCTGAGCATGCCAAATTCTACACTGTGGAGAATTTTAGGCGCAATTATCGGGTGACTCAGGCTAGGAGGGACAGTCCTTTTGAGGGGTTTGGAGTGAGTATCCAGAGGAGGAGTGCGGATGAGAGAAAGAATGCTCCTTTGCTTCTGGGGGATGTAGACCCTCCAGGTGGTAATGAGACTTCTCAGCAAGATTTCCTCCGCAAGTCCCATGATCCACGTTGGCATGTTGGTCCTTTGTTGATTGAGGGTCCATTCATTTTTGGGTTTGATGTAAGTGGAATCCTGTTCTGGAGACTCCCAGATCTCTAGAGGATCTCCCTGCTTATCTCCCATGGGTGAATGTTTGGCCCAATGCTGGTAGTTCCAGGAAGCGTAAGGGAGGAGATGCTCCAGAGGTAAAAAATATTTGCTTTAGTTTCTGAGTATGTATCCCATACTTGCCCCTATTTTTTGACTCTGGGATCTTCTCCTTGTAGCCTTCTAAGCAGATTGGGAAAAAGGTTGCTGTCTCTTCTGAGAAGGGAAGAACTGTGTCCTCCAGGCCTCCTTCCGCTGCTCGGAGATTGGTGGTAGACTATGGAGATGACGGCCCCGACTCTGTGGTCGTGCCTTTCCATGAAACCTTCCAATCCCAACAGGATGATGATATGGTCGTTGTCCAACCAACCCAACCCTCCAAGGGTAAGTCTTCTCAAGTCGCAGGCTTGAGTGCTCAGACTTCCCAGGATGATGCTGTGCTAGTTCAGCATAAGGATGGGTCTTCTAAGAAAGAAAGTACTTTGGTAATTCCCCCTGGCAGTTCTCTGGTTGTTTCTGGGACTGCCTCCACTGTTGTAGCCACTCTTCTTGCTCCAGACTTTCAGAACAAAAGCGTTGAGGAGCAAGCTAGGGCTGTTGCCCCAGAGAACCTTCCCTTGCTGGTAAGTGAGATTCATCCTCCTTTTTCTTTCTTAGGTATTGTTGAATGTTTTCTGATTCTGGGGTCCTTTCAGATCCAGAATGCAGTTGCAGCTTTCTCAGCTAGCTCTGGGGTATCTGTCCGAGCTCTGGACGGTCAACTAAAAGACTCTCAGAAGAAGGTCTCCGAGCTTCAGAGAAGTCTGAACCTTCAGAAAGGTAACTTTTCTTGACATCTCTTAGTTAGTTTTGTATGTTCTTTCTGGGACCTGAAATAGTCCTTTTTCCTTAGTCGAATTTGATCAAGCTAAGGTCCAATGGGAGAGGGATCGTAATAACTATAAGAATGAGCTCACTCTTAGGGATAGTCGGATCCTTTCCTTGGAGACTGATTTGGGTAAAATGGCGAATACTCACGAGGATAAGATCCAAAGTATGTTTGCCAATCTCTCGGAGGAGCACTCTAAGACTGTAGAATGTCTTCATAGACAGCTTAGAGAATCTCAGTCCCAGATTGAATGTTTAGAGTCTACTAAACTAGGTCTGAAAGACCAAGTTAGGACTTTTATGCGGTGGCAAAAGGATCATCAACCTATGCTCAATCAGATTGAGGATTATAAGGAAGCCTCTGAGCGTGCGGCTGATGAGTTACGGGCTTCACAAGAGCTTGTTAGAAGGTTGCGTGATGCCATGGGAAAGCATGCTGATGCTTGCCCCATGGATAATCATGCCTTGACTCTTCTAGAAAAGCAGTATAGTGAGCTTGATTCTGCCAGGTTGGACACTGAGCAGACTCTGAGGGCCATCATCTCTGACTCGGAAGGTAGATCAGAATAGGCCTCAGATTACTTCAATTGTCTTAGTGTTTTTCCTGTTGTCTCATGTTTGCTTTGCTCCTTTTTCAGGAAAAGCTAGAGAGCTTGAGGAGTTAAGGTTGGAGTTTGAAACTCTCAAGGCCGAGAAAGAGACTCTGGAGGCCAGGGTTGTAGGATTTGAAGAGGAGTTACAAGAGCAGGAGGATCATCTTTGTGAAAAATATTCTAAGGAAGCTTCTGAGGTAGCTAAGTCCTTGAATAAGCAATGGAAGACTAAGTATGACGCTCTTCTCCTCTCCATTCAGTCTCAGAAAACTCCTGAGGCCTCTCCCAAATTCATGGCTGCTTTGCAAGAGACTGTGGCTCCTTCCAGAGATTCTGAGGCGACTACTTCCAGAGGTGCTCCAATCTCTGAGACTGGAGAACCCGAGGGTGTACCAACCTCTGAGGTTGAGGAAGGTTTGGAGCTCGGAGAGCAGGATGTAGGTGATCAGCCAGAAGTCGAGGAGCCAGAGAACGAGCGCCCTCAGAATCAAGATGCTGATACTGAAGAGCGAGGGCCATCTCCCTCCAATCTTGCTGAAGATTGACTATCTTTCTCCTTCCTTTTGCTTGAACTGACTTTGCTTTTGATATTTTGTATGCTGGTTGTACTTGGTTAACAACAAATACTTTTGATTTTTTTGTCTGGGCGCTCCCAAGCTTGGGGGGCAAAACACTCCGGACCCTTATTGCTGTGAATGTATGGGTGTTTGTTTTGTCACTTTCGTGCCTTTAGAGTTAGACAATGTTTTTGCCTTAGACCGTGTTGTCTTAGGTTGCGTGCTTTCCAGCACTCTATCCCTTAGAGGCTCAACAACTTTGTAAAGTCTTACCAAAAAAGATTTCCTTACCAAAGTAGTTAATATCGTGTATCGGTATCGTATCGGCTAAGGACGATACACCTATACAAAAGATAATATCGGATATAATCGGGGATACATAAACAACCTCATAATTTCAATTATTTCAAGTTTATCCACATATCACTAGTTTAAGTACTTTCATAAGATTATCAACAGTGAATGTAAAGGTATATGATATCAAAATCCATAATTAGTAAATAAATAGCACCATGGCATCCCCTAAAGCTACGATGATCAATAAATAGTTAAGTAGGGCGATATAATTTCATTTACGACTTGGAAGCATCAATGGTTAAGATGAAAACTTTAGTTTTAGTTTTTATGAATCGGCGCTCTAGGCGATATAGTAGATTAACAACAAACAACAATGATGACTAGGGTATTTCAAAAAAAAATATTAAAAAAAATATCTACGAATTTACCCTTGTTGATTTTATCCATGTATCGGTAAAATGTGTATATCGGTATGTATCGGGCGATACGAATGATTTTATCGGCCGATCTTTGTATTGGGGATATTTTGGGTATCGTATAGGTCCAAAGGGGATACATGATATATCAGGATAATATCGGGCGATACAAACGATATTAACTACATTGTTCCTTACATTATGAAGGAGATTCCATGTACGTTGAAAGACTCAGTGGCCACTAAGTTCAGACAAGGACCATACTGTACTACCTCGATCATGATGACGAAATTTTCTCTAAGGTGAATTTTGGGGGTTCATTCATTCTGGGATGTTTCGTGAGGGGAGCCATCCCTCAGCCTGCATCTCCAAAGTGGCATCCTAAAGTGTTATTAGGGCATCCGAGTCATATAGATAAGGGATCTGTCCATAGACTAAGGCAATGGGTAACATTGGGGGAGTGTGCACCTCCCTCGTACCTGAAATACCCTTTCGGGGTCTTTGCCCCTGCATGAGCAGAGACGAATGCCTATTCGTTAGATCTGGGCGTGGGTTGTATGGCTAGTACTTCGAAAATTCAAGGTATGAGACATCTTGTAATTTTCTGAGGGTTTCGAAAATGTAGAAGGAAAGAGACTCTCCTACTTTCCTGAGGGTCAGAATATAGAAGGAAAGAGACTCTTCTAAAATTCTGAGCATTTCGAAAACATAGAAGGAAGGGGACTCTTCTAGAATTCTGAGCGTATCGAAAACATAGAAGGAAAGAGACTCTCCTATTTTTCTGAGAGTTTCGAAAACATAGAAGGAAAGAGACTCTCCTATTTTTCTGATGGTCAGAACGTAGAAGGAAAAAGACTCTTCTAAAATTCTGAGGGCTTCGAAAATATAAAAGGAAAGAGACTCTTTTACTTTTCTGAGAACATAGAGATAATAATAACAAAAGATTTTATTAATATTCCAGAGGTTATACATGATCATATTCAAAAGTACTTAACACTATTTCGTACATAGTATTACAAAGCTCTGAGAGACATTTCCCTGTACGGGCTTTGAGACTTCTTGAAGGATTTAGGGGTAATAGGGCTTGAGATATCTAGCATTCCATGGCCTCTGGAGCTCGGTTCCATTTTGCTTTAATAGTCTGTACGCCCCGTCTCCCGCCTTTTCGGTGATTTTCATGGGTCCTTCCCAAGTAGGGGCGAATTTTCCCTTCTTTCTTTGGTAAAGAGGGATTTCTCTCAGGACCTGATCTCCCACGTTGAATTCTCGCAGGCCAACTCTCTTGTTGTATTCTCTGGCGAGTCTTCGGTGGTAATTTTCTATCTTCTGGAGGGCTACCTCTCGTGTTTCCTCCAGATCGTCAAGTCGTGCCAGCATCAAATCTGATGTTAGGTTATTCTCCCATGCCTCAGTTTTGGTTGTAGGTATCATTACTTCGGTTGGTATGATAGCTTCTGCCCCAAAGGTGAGATAGAATGGGGATTCTCCTGTGGCTCTTCTTTTGGTCGTTCTGTAGGCCCAGAGAACGTTGTGTAACTGTTCGCACCACCTTTTCCCATGTCCATCCAGAGTCTTTTTAAGAATATCCGCGATAGTCTTATTTGTGGCCTCAGCTTGGCCGTTACTCTCTGGATATATGGGGGTAGACTTGTTTCTTTTGATGCCAAAGTTGTTACACAATCTGTTGATCTCTTTTCCTCTGAACTGAGCACCGTTGTCTGTGGTTATGGCGGCAGGTATCCCAAACTGACAGATGATCTGCTCAAATATGAATTTGAATACATCTTTGTCACGTATGTTGGCTAGAGCCTTCGCCTCGACCCACTTGGTGAAGTAGTCAGTTGCGACAATCAAAAATCGTCTTTTCTTTGTTCAAGTTTCCAGAGGTCCCACTATGTCTATCCCCCATTTGGCAAAAGGCCAGGGACTAGTGACAGAATGTAGTTCCGTAGCTGGCGCATGGATTCTCTTGCCATATCTTTGACAGGCTTCACATCTTCTGGACATTTCTTTGGCGTCCATATGCATGCGTGGCCAGAAGTATCCATATGTTTTAGCCTTGATTGCTAGAGATGTCCCTCCAGAGTGGTTACCGGCGTCCCCGTAATGGATAGCCTTTAGAATTTCAATTCCTTGCTCCTTGGAGAGACATCTGAGTAGTGGTCCCAGGGGAGATTGCCTGTATAGGACTTCACCTCGTAGCCTGTAGTTCTTAGACTGTGCGGCTAGTTTGGGGTTGTACCCTGGTTCTCCTGGGAGTAATTTCTTTTCTAAGTATTGCTGAATAGGTATTCTCCAATCTTCTTCTGGAGGTCCATCGTCAGAGGACTGCTCTTCTCCCATCTCAGTAGTGGCTACCTCCACTTCTGGCTCTGGGGCATCTGGCTCTGTCAGAGGTACCGAGGGTAATAGGACCCTATCTACTCTGATGCTAGCAATCTTAGGATCATTCAACATTGATGCAATGTAAGCCAGAGCATCCGCATGTCGATTGTTGTTTCTAGAGATATGCCTGAGCACGAGACCAGGTATCTTGTTGATGTATTCCTGAGCTTTCTTGTGGTAGGCTTTTAGGCATGGGTCCAGAGTTTGATATCTTCCCTCTATCTGCCTTACCACTAGCTGCGAATCACTTGTTAGCCTTACATCTCTGAGCTCCATCTCACAAATCAATCCCAGACCGTGTATGATTGCCTCATACTCTGTTATGTTATTTGTGGTGGGAAACTCGAGTCTCAGACTGTGTACAATTCTTCTTCCGGTAGGAGTTGTGAATACCATTCCAATACCTGCCCCATCAGCGTTCTTGGACCCGTCTACAAAGACTTCCCACCTGGTAGGATTTTCCGCCCTCAGAAGTTCTGGGGGGTCTTCCAGTTCATCCTCAAAACCAGGTATGTCTTCGAGTTCTTCCTCCTCTGTTAGAGGAAAGTCTGCTAAGAAGTCAGCAACAGCTTGGGCTTTGATGGCAGTCTGAGGTTGGTACTGTACTCCAAACTGTTTGATCTGAGCTCCCCACTTTGAGATCCTACCAGCCCTTTCAGAGTTTCTGAGCACTGAATCGATAGGCAGTTTGGTGATCACTGTTATAGGGTGAGCGTGGAAGTATGTTCTCAGTCTCTGAGAAGCAAATACCAGCGCCAGAATTACCTGCTCAATCTTAGAGTAATTCTTTTCGGCAGGCCCCAGAGTTCTACTGATGAAGTAGATAGGCCTTTCTTCACCTTCTACTATGCGTAAGAGTACTGCACTGATAGAATAGGAGGTGGCTGCTAGATAAACATATAATGTTTCATCCGGTTCAGGCTTTTGTAGTGTAGGCATTGTTGCCAAATACTTTTTGACGTTATGAAACGCCTCCTCACATTCCTTACTCCAGACCATCTTCTGGCCCTTCTTCAGAATGCTGAAAAAATGCTTGAGTTTGTCGGAGGATCTTGCAATGAATCTTCCCAATGCAGCCAATCTTCCATTCAGTCTCTGGACGTCCTTCCGAGTTACTGGTGAGGGCATTTCTGTGATAGCTCTGACTTTCTCAGGATCTACCTGTATACCATCCTTCGTGACCATGTAACCTAGGAACTTCCCAGAGGTGACCCCAAATGCACATTTGAGTGGGTTGATTTTCATGCGAAATTTCCTCATTTGAGCGAAAATCTCTTCCAGGTCTCTGACATGATGTCTGGACTGTTTGCTTTTGACAAGCATGTCGTCCACATATACCTCCAGAGTTTTGTGAATCCAAGGTAAGAACATTTTGGACATTAATCTCTGATAGGTTGCCCCTGCATTTTTGAGTCCGAATGGCATCTTTGTGTAGCAGTACAGCCCATTGGGAGTGAAAAATGCAGTATGCTCCTCATCTTCCGGTGCCAGAGGGATTTGGTTATAGCCAGAATAACCATCCATGAATGATAACAGCTCATTCCCAGAGGTAGCATCAACTAGTTGATCTATGCTCGGGAGTGGGAAGCTGTCCTTGGGGCATGCCTTATTTAGATCACTAAAGTCAATGCATATTCGCACCCCAGCGTTGTTTTTCTTCGGGACAAGTACCATGTTGGAGATCCAAAGTGGGTACTGCACCTCCCGAATGACTCCAGCCTTTTCCATCTTCTGAAGTTCCTTCTGGACTGCTTCCTGATATACTGGGGCTATCTTTCGAATTTTCTGTCTCACAGGTTTGACACCTGGATGGATTCGGAGATGATGATGGCTTATGTCTGTTGGGATTCCCAGATGTTTGAGGCACAATTCGGGATCGATTCCCGGCATGTCTTCCATCTTCCATGCAAACACATCGACATATCTCATCAAAATCCCTACGAGTTCTTTTTCAAGGTCAGGATCTAGGAGCGTCCCAATTTTAACCATTTTTGGTGTGTCTGGGCCTCCTATATTCACTTCCTTTGTCGGCTCAGACGTGTAGAATGCAGGCTTCTGGGGGCCTAATTCAGTCTGAGCCTTTGATTGCTATAACTTTCCAGAGGCATCAGCCATCTGGGTATCCTCAGAGACCTGGTGAACAGTCTTTTCTTTGAGTTTCTGGACCATTGATTCTAGGCAAGCTAGTCTAATGGCCTCTTCCTCTTCTCTGTCCCCTCGTCCCTTGTTTTTGTTGATAGCTTGACGCATTATCCTTGCGGAGGTGGAACATTCAATGAATTCATCGATTTCCCTCTGGCATTCCTGCTCCAGAATCCTCTTCTTGGAATTTCTGGGAGTGTTAACCTTTTCCACACAGTTTCTCACGTCTACTTCTGAGCAGTATCTAGCTTCTCTGGGATCTCCCATGATCTCAGCTATTCCCTCTGGGGTGGGGAATCGTAGTCGTTGATGGTAAGTGGAAGCGACTCCCTTGATACCATGAATCCACCATCTGCCCATGATGGCAGAGTAGGGTGACACAACGTCAACTACACAGAAAGCCGTAGAGGTGATGATTTTTCCAGCGTGTACTTCTAGTGTTATTTCTCCTTTGGGCTTAGTGGAAGATCCATTGAATCCATATACCATGTAGGTTGAAGGGATTAGGCATTCATCCTTTAGACCCATCTTCACGAATGTGCTATAGAACAAGATCTCCACGGAGCTTCCTCCATCCACCAGAATCTTTGGGATGCCCCACTGCCCGATCATCATGGTCACTACCAGAGGATCGTTGTGAGTCTTCCCATTCTGAGGCACCTCAGAGGCCGAGAATGAAACTGGTCTTTTCATCCATTCCTCCATGGGGAGTTCTAGAGCCATACTGAATATTTCTTCCCCATTTGTATTTCTCTTATGGATTCTCTCCAGAGTGTGTTGCCCCAGAGATGATTCGGAGGGCAACTCTACAGAATGGGTAATAGTGTTGCAGTTGAGATGTTGTGCCTCTCTGGGCATCTCAACTCTGAATATCTTCTCTACTGCCTTCTGGGTGCTCCCAGAATCTTTGGAAATATACTTTTTGAGTTCTCCACTACTTACTAACTTCTCCAGCTCTCTCCTTAAGTGCCTGCACTTGTCGAGAGAGTGGCCGTTCCACCCATGCACTTCACAGTAATCCTTACTGTTCTTGCAATAGTCAGGTTGGATGCCCTTTCCAATAGGATTCTCAAAGGGAAGCTTGCCCTTGATTTCCTTGTAAATGGTGGACCTTGGAACGTTGAATTTAGTGTACGTGGCGTCGTCAAAATCCCGCTTCTTGTTGTCCTTGGCTGATCTTTTGCCTCTGAATTCTCTGGACTTGTTTCTCTTGATCTGAGAAGTGGGGACCGCAGCAGGAGGTTGAGAATGAGTGACCTGGGGCTGTGGTTCTACCACGTTTGCTCCTCTACTCATGTTCCCAGAGAGCAACTTGTCATAAGTGCCATCCTGCGTCTCTTCTAGTGCTATGAACTCCTCCTGTATTCTTCTGAGGTCTCCCAGATTATCTGGAGTCTCGTTCCATAGCTTGACGAAGAGAGGGTCAGTCTTATTTAGAGAATTTTTGAAACCAAGGATAGCATAGGCTGCTGGGACCTTCCCTATCTCAGCGCATAGTTTCCTCCACCGGTCAACTAGGCTTCTGAGGGATTCTCCCCTTCCTCTTTTGAGGACAAATAGTCTCTCAATCCCGGGTTTGACTTTGCTGTTATGCATGTAATTCTCTAGGAAGACCTCTTGAAGATGTTCGTACGACTTGATCTTTCCCTTTTCCAAGGAGTTGAACCAAGTTAACGCTTCCTCTTTGAGGCTTCCTGGAAAGAATTTGCACATAACCCCTTGTCGATCTTGCCATGGCATTAGAGCCATTTCATAATCCTTTATGTGTTGGATAGCATCACCCGTACCATCAAACTTATTCTGGAAGTTTAGGGTACATCGTTTGGGTATCGGGAGAGCATTGATTTCTGAGATGAATGGTGAGCGCTTAGCATCTTCCATTACCTCTGCCAATCGTTTGCCCTCCTTCCTAATAAGTTCCGGTTTGTTCTCAATACTTGCTGCTATGGCTTTCCTGAGACTAACCTCTTCTTCCAGCTCCCGAATTTTCCTTTCTCGGGCGGCCAGGATATCTGTCAGAGATGGCTCAGCATAGCCTTCCTCAGAATCATCGTCCGAGGTGTCGTCCGAAATCACTTCAGTGATTGGAACATCTCTGGGTCTCTTATACCTTAAGTTCCTCCTATCTTCTTCCTCCTCGTCTGAGGAATCAGATGAGTCACTGTCAGTAATCACGACCTTTTCTTGTCTTAACTTCTTGTTAGCCTCAGAGAGCTTACGGATCTTCCTCTTCAGAGCTCTGACCTTGTTTCTTTTTGCTCTCTGAGTGTCCTCTGGGGTAGACTCTGGGTTTCCGACCACAGATTTACCCCTCTCGGCACGAGTTGGCCTCACCCTCTGGGTGGCTTTGTCAACTCCAGAATGGCCGTTTGCTCTGGAGGTTTTCTTAGCTCCTCTGGAGGACTCACCCTTCCCAGAGGTCTTTTCTGCTCCTCGGGAGGACTCACCCTTCCCAGAGGTACCTTCACGTTGTCTCTCTGAGACTATTGTAACCTTTCTGGAAGGTCCACCTTTGTCAGAGGTATTTTCTCGACCTTTCTCTGGGACCTTCCCTCTGGGAAGCCCGTTGAGAGCGTCGATGATCCGATTGTCTCCCTCCAGAGAGGCCTCAGTAGAGCTGTTTGAGTCTGTCGTGTGCAGATCCAAGTCCTCTTCTTCTCTCGGAGAGTCAACTCCCGCCCTCATAATCGTTGCTTCTGAGGCAAGATCTTTCTGAGGGGGCTTCTTATGATAAACCTCTGTCAAAGGTTTAGTCTTCACGGGTATGCTGCTAGCAGTACCCTTCTTCTTTTGTGCCCCAGGTTCTTTTCCTACAGTATTGGTGGTCTTTCCCAGAATCCCATTGCTGGTATTCTGAGGCACCCTTGCTGGAAAACCTGGTGGTGCACTTTCTCCAGAGGCGACAGTATCCTCTGGGACTTCACGGTCCGTCTCCTGCATTCCACTCCTGGTGATCCTCCTCGGAGGGTCTCTTCCAGAGTCCGTGGCGTTAGCAGTCTTCATCTTCTCCTGAAAAGCAAAATCAAGATATAACCTTCTTGTCAGAGAGTAACTCCACAAGTGCTAGTTGTAACCTGACAGTTTCAGAGATCCAAGAAATCCGTACACCTTTTCAAAACATTTTGAAAGCTATCACAGAAAGAGACAGAATGATGTTTGAATAAGTTAAAACTGGGTAGTTGGGCTGTCAGGTTTTGTTTGAGAGTGATGTTGGTGACATCAGCAGTCTGTGAAAACAAAAAAGATAGTACAAGCAGTACTTTTCAGAGAGAACCTTTTTCAGAAAAACCCTCTACCCTCCATTAATGGCGTTTTTTGAAGAAAAAACCAGATCCAAAATGGATTTCAGTTTCAAATACGTCTACTGTTGGCAGAAATCAACAGCAATAGTTTT
>JAJJMA010034517.1:0-13627 GCA_023529015.1 Papaver nudicaule
TTCAACACTCAGCAGCCTTGGTCGCCATTAAACACTCTTTCTCACCCGAAACAGCTCCTTGTTACATCAAAACATTAACCCTCTTCGTCGTTAAGGTAAAGAAAATGGCCATTAATGACCCAGAGAGAAACTGTGAGAGAAAGGATAGAGAGAGCGGCTGTTTTTGAGGGATAAGAAATGAGTGAAGAGAAACTCGTTAGGGATATTAGATAGATAGGTTTTAATCGTGGCCATTCATTTTAGGGGTTTTTATCCTACGGGTGGAGTTAAAAGAGGATATTTGACCCGAGGGCAGTACTGTAAACTCATATATCCGGTTAGGGGTAGTAACGACTTTACCCACACTGATTTAACTCTGATTGGCGGGGCCGACCTTAGTTAACACCGTTACTAACGGCTACATGATCATTTTGTAAATAGTTTGTAGCAGTATGACCTTTTTGTAAATCGGGTATAAATAGTAGGACCTTTCTGTAATATCCCCATTTCGGATGTCTGATGATCAATTTGTAAACTCAAAACTTGAGTATGATCATTTTGTAAAAGTAAAACTGAAAGTATGACCTTTTTGTTATTGGCCCTTACTATTTTTATTTGTCTCAAAAATGTATCAAGCTTTTAATCAGGGCAGGCCCTGCTATTATGCAAGGAAAGCCTTTTTTTGGGCCACCAACTGCAGGGGCACAAAATATTAGGTCTGCTAAGGTTTAATAAGGATTTTTTTTTTCTTCCAATTGTCGTAAAATTGTGAAAAAGGGCAAGGGAAGAAGAAAAACGCCAGGGGAGTTACTGAAGACAAAGTGATTGATTCATGGTATGATCTAGGGTAAAAAATTATTTTCTTTCTTAATTCATTGCCATATCTTTTGATCTTTCTATCTTTGATGATCACTTCCATAATAATGATGATTATAGGGTTTACATTAGCATATATATGAGCAATGCGGATGAACTGTAGTGCAATGCAATGTTGTTGCTTGCTAAAATTAAGCCAACAGAGCAGTGTTGATGCCCAAATGATAGCTAGGTTTTTGTTGCTTACCGTTTACGTGAATGCGCTCAGTAGTCTATCTAGTATATGATAGTATGCTTCACTGAATGGGTCTCAGGCAAACAAATTTAAAATGAATCCTACTCGTCAAATTAGTTTTACAGCCAGCTAGTTATAGAGCTCTACTATTTGTTGTCAAATTTCTTGAATGTGGGTTGCTTATTTCGTTTGGATGGCTTTTCCATCCGTCTCAGTACCTACAGTATAACTTCTATAAAATAATAGCCTTGGGACCAAGAAAAAATATTATTTTAAAGAGATATTATATTATCGATAATATAATAAATTATTATTTTATAGAATAATTTCTAATTTGGAGGTTGAATAATAATTGAAGACTAATATATAGTACATTATTAACTAATTTTATAAAAGATTCTAGATATTATATTATATACTACAATATATAGTACAATACTAACTAATTTTAATGAGATATTATATGGTTACTAATTTTAAGAAAGAAAAACAAACTACTATCGAGTCATATTTTGAGAAAATTTGTTGCATGTATATTATTTTTCATTGTTATAGTGGAATTATTATTTTATATATTATTGGGACCTATTAATGTTTAAGGGTGGTTTTTGAAATGTATTATTTTATGCTTTTATCGAATTTATTATTTTAGCACTAAGGGTATACTGTAATTCGAGAATATTATATTATCGAGTATTATTTTAAAGAAGTTATACTGTAATTAGGGACGTGCAGAAGCTTTTGTTAATTGTATGAGACTAGGAATATACAGTCATGGTCTGCTAGGGTATGTTACTATAGTATTATATGGTTCAACAAATTTCATAAGTAAGGGGGCACATAAAGAAATTCGCTTTAGGCCACACAAAATGCAGGATCGGCACTGCTTCTAATTATACTATATTTTTTCAAAAAACTTTCAAATATGCCCTTAAAAAATATTTAGAAAAATTGGAAACAAACTAATGAATATATTTTTTTTTTATAATATTTAGCTTCTTTTACTTTTTGTAGTTTTCAAAAATAAAGGCATATGTTTCTCTTTATTATTTCCTACTTAAAAATAGAAATTCACTTATTCTCTCTATATTTAATAAGGGTATAATAGAAAATTCATTTGATCTCTTTATTTTTTTAAATTAGTCAAAGCGGTCAGTTAAAATGAGATGGAGGGAATATGAAAGAGTGGATGAAAATGTAGTCTAAGCGGGTGAAGTTCAGCCGCCCCTATTAAACCTAAGGGAACCGCTGAAATTACATTTTTTTTTTTTGTGGTGATTTATTGTTTTAAAATCAGTTAAAGTGGGTCAAAGTGGGTCCCATCCTAATTTTAATGATTAAACTATAAAAAATTAAGTTAAAATGGGTCCCATTTTTTGATTTTCTTTTTAAAAACGGAACATCAACCTCCTTGTCTCTCAGTTTTACTCTCCAATGGTGCAACAAACACTCTTTCAAAATGTCAACCCATAGCCCTTGGTCTTAAAGAACTAATCAGAGTTGTATTAAGTTAGTAGTCCGAAAAGATACGGGACCAAGACTTGAATGTTAACTACATACAGAGCATAGTGACTAATTAAGAAAATAGACAAAGGAAGACATTGACAATACAAAGATGCAGGAAGACAATGACAATACATTCCAACAGTCCTACACAAGCCTTTGGTCTGTCTTTCACTGCTTTTAAGATAGAAACATTTCATTATTGTCTATGGTTAGAATTAGGAGTTCAATGGTTCTAAATTAATAAACCAAGTGTCCATGGAATTATTCGCACTCTTTGTCAATTTGTATGGACAAAAACCCATACAATCGAGCCTTTTGCGTTTCTAATACATATCCCCAACAAAAGACAAGTTATGATTTTCGACTGTAGTATGAATATCATTCAAGTACATTTATTTTGCAATAGCCAGACAGATAAGTACAGAGAGCTTAATTACAATAGATATATATAAGGATGTTGAAACTGTTAGCAGAATTCTGTCAGGACTACAATTAGGTTGTCCTAGGATGAAGACGGATGGGAAGCCCTTTAGCCGGCAACCGAAAGGGGTTAACTTTAATTTTTTCATCACCAGGAAGCAGTTTCTCCCATTTGTACCTTCGCACGACATGGTGCATGAAAATAAGCATTTGTATTCGAGCATACTCTCTTCCAGGACACATTCCAGGTCCTCCTCCGAACGCCACAAACGTTTATGGAGCAGGTCTTTTCCCTTGGAATCGAGACGGATCGAACTTATCAGGCTATGTTGTTTGAGGCGTGAGGCAAGTCGAGGCGCCAAGCCTATTGCATCACGCCTCAAGCGCCTTAGTCGCCCAGAGGCGCTTGATGCGACCTAGAAAATTTTTAAGCAAAGGTACTGAGTTGGCGCATCAGGCGCCTTGGGATAATCACATCTGAGGCGCCCACTTAGCGACTCGTGCGCCTTGGGCGTCTAAGTCAGCGCCTCCTGCGCCTTTCATAACATAGTTATCAGGATCTGGAAAGTATTCCG
The DNA here is from genome assembly GCA_023529015.1 of Papaver nudicaule. Lineage (NCBI taxonomy): Eukaryota > Viridiplantae > Streptophyta > Magnoliopsida > Ranunculales > Papaveraceae > Papaver > Papaver nudicaule. The sequence goes on from JAJJMA010034517.1 coordinate 3,532, forward strand.
GATTCTTGTGCGTCGAAATTGCACTCCAGTATAACTGCGAATGAGATGATATAAATGAGTTATCAACTCTTTTACTGAAAATGAATTAGCTCAATTAATATGGGACAGAGGGAGTATAATTTTAATTACCTTCCATCCTTTTGGAATGAAATAACCTTCATAGGTGAAGTCGGTCAATGCTTGAGTGAAAGCACCCTGGAGAGGTGGTGCTAGTCTCAATACTTCGCAAACCACATTCCATGAGTATTTCATTTTATGTATGTCATCCAAATTAAGCAACTCTCCCGGTGCCTTGGAATTTGCGATCTCATTCTGCTCTGTTACGAATCGAAAAGAAAATGAAATGACGTTTGTCTTCCAGTAACAATTACTATAAACATCACCCTGGACCATGTATATATGATTTTTTTGAGTACCTACCCCTTAAGACCTCCTGGAGGACATCTGGTAGCTCGACAAGATACTTCATGAGGACTCTAATAACAGCACTTGGCGTGTGATAGCCAGCGACAATCATAGAAAGAATCATAGCCGCAATGTATGTTGCATTCATGAATTTCTTCTTATTATTGGAGTCAGCACAGGTGCCTTGGTGACCTTCTTGATGGTGAATTTCGTAGCTGGATAGAATCATCTGTGATAGCATGTCTTGTGCAGGTGGCTTTAGTACTGGAGACGAAGAGGATGGCGACGACATTTTCTTCTCCTCGTCCTCCTTGAACATATGCATTTGTTCCATCCTCTGCTTAATTATTTTTTCGAATTCCTTTCGGATAACTTTGGAAGGTTTGATAGCACGATTTAGTGGTGTGGTAAATCAATGGGTATAGTTAGGATTCCACCGATGACAACATTAAAAGGCTTGAGTAACTCATTGCAAGTGTAATTCAGACTTGCAAGTCTTGTTAGGGCATTGTCCGGTCAAACCCACTAGCGTTGGTATGTCAAGCTAGTTGTCAGTTTTAGATGTCAAAATTCAATTCTTGATTTAGCCTACTAGAGTTTAGATTTCGGAAATGGGATATAGACAGAGTAGTAGAGACCTTGAAGACGAAGACTGTGAAGACAAAGAAGACATCAAGTATTCTTCATCGACAAAAGGTTAGTAGGAGTTATGACTTTATGGATATTCTTCTATTTCTACTTTTTCTATTCTTTCGAAATATAGTCGACTACTTTAGTAGTAATGTAGCGATTGAGATCGTGTTCTTGTGTAACATGGCTTTATGTCATGACCAGTATTTGATCCCACGAATACTGTGAATCAAGAACATATGAGATAGATTCGACGCCATATGACCATTTCAATAGTTTGCTTGCAAACTGTTATGTTGGATATGGATGAATCTAAGGAGTACTCTTGAGCAAAGAGTCCATGGATCATAGCTGAGGACATTCTCATGTCTAAGTTCTGGCTCAGCCCAGTCCTTCCAGCGGATTCAGAATTTGACCTAAATTTGACTTGGACGGTACCCGAACCGGTTTCGTGTATCTGGACCAGAAATCTCCTGTGTCGCATTAGTACACGTACTAGTACGTGAACCTGACGCAGAGAAGTTTCTGGAAAGTCAAATTGCGTGAATATCTTTCAGATTTTCACTTTGAGTCAAATTCCAACTCCTTTATCTCTTAGATGGAATTGTGTGAAACATAAACACCTTTTGTGTTCCATCTAACGATCCTCAATGAGTCAATAAGATAAGATTATCTCTGGTCTATTGGATTCCTATCTTGATGTGTTTGTGAGCCAACAAAACACTTGGCAGATAAATCTAAAAAGGAATTTCAATTGAGATTAATCTGTATTACTTGGTTGGCAAGTTTAGGGTTTCCTTAACTTGTGGGACAAGTAATTGATTGCTTAATTCCAAAGCAACCTATCTTATTGAGTGCTATAAATAGAGGTGTCTAAGGACAAATACCGCAAGCATCAAGCATACGTGAAGGTCCTCAGGGAAGTAGCGTAAACTCTTTTCACTTCGGTGAAAGCTTGTTGTGGTATAGTCATCCTCTATAGGTTGCAGCTCCTTTGGGAACTCCCTACGACTATAAAGACTTCCTTTGAGAGTTCGGAAGCACAGGTAGATTGATCCCTCATCGGTTGATCAGAATCACCTGTAACCTTAGTAATCTATCTTAGTTCTTGTCTATTCCAAAGTCCGTCTCTTCTGCTATACGGCTATTCAAGAACTAGTTAAGTTACGTAAAGGTTTGAAAGGTAGCAACGCACGGCTGCACTCGGTGTTGTAAGACCTAGTTGGCTCCAGTTATACAAGTTCCTTAAGTGGTTCTTCATCTATAACTGAGGTAAATACAGATTGGGCGTTGCAAGGTGCATGTCAGCCCTGATTTGTTAAGTAGATTTCCGTATGACCTGGATTTGACAATCCGAAGGAAGTCATCTTATTTATGGTAAACTGATAGAGGACAGTTACACCATAAGTCAACAGTTTTGGTTTAAAACCCAGTATTGCTGACAAAAGCCTTTGGCATCGGTCAAAGCAACTCCTAGGCCTGTAAAGGACGTCAGCTAGGGGAATCAAGTGCGTGACGATCTGTGGGGGATCCAGAGACGTAAGGAAGGCGACAGTAGCCAATTCGCTTGGAGGGCTTGAGTTGGTCTCTGCTACATCCCAGACCGAAGTCTTATAGTAGGCTAGAGTTTGTAGTCAGTTTGTACTGGGCGGTGTTCAAAACTGGACGAGGTCCCGAGGTTTTTACTGCAAGGCAGTTTCCTCGTTAAAAAACGTTTGGTGTCTTGTGTGCTTTTCCCTTTCCGCATTATAACTCTGATTTATAATTAAAGCACCAAGTAGTACGTTATTTCCTAACCGTTGAGATTACTCCGGTTAGAGGTTTGGATATTGATTTTTGAGATCGTCCAAACTCTTTACCATAAGACTCACGAGCCAAAACGAAAAGTTGGTAGTATTTCGGTACCCCTTCTTTTTCAAGTCTAACTGGGTCTGAGTGAGTGTATGTGTGAGAGTCTGAGTGGGGAGTTTAACTGTATGAGCTGTCTGTTTATTACAGCTCATATATAAACCGTTACCCTCACTAATCATTGTTAACGTTTCACTCATTTAATGAATATCAGTATTATCTTCTCTAGAATTCTCATGGTATCAGTTTTGGTTCGATCCAAATGATACAAACATCAAAATCATAACAATCTTTATCAGTGATTCGTTCGTCTTTAAGCTCATAATCTTTTGTAACATCATAGCTTTTGATTTAGGGAAAGTTAAAATCGTTTTGTAAGAACCCTAGCTAAAGTCCCAAATTTGGGATTCAAATCTGTTTCTGGTCTGCATATTTGTTGATGGTTGATACTCGTACAAGAAGTTACGCTAGTGTCGTCAACAACAATACCAATAACAACAACAACATCAACAACAGAAGAAGTTTGATTCAAGAAACAGGAAGTTCAGACTTTCAAGAAAATCAAGAATCAGTACCAATGTCTTCCGCTGGTAATTCTGGAAATTTTACAATTCCCTTCTCTAATATTACGAATTTTGTTTCTATCAAGTTAGATTCTACCAATTACTTGTTGTGGAAAAATCAGATTCAAAGAATTTTAATCTCCACTGATTTGCTTGGTTATGTTAATGGAGAAATTGAAGCTCCAGTCAAAAATATTGAGGTTAATGGTGTTCAAACTTTAAATCCTGCATGGGTTAATTGGAAGAAGGCTGATAATTTTGTGGCTGGTTGCTTAGATGCAACTTTTACTACTACTGTGAGTCGAGATATGTATGGGCTTGATACAACCAGAGAGATCTGGTTAGCTCTGGAAAACAGTTTTAAAACACAGTTTACTGCAAGAAAGCGTTTACTAAGAAATCAATTGAGTATATATCAAGAAAGGAAATACTTCTATTACTGAATACTTGCAGAAGATCAAGAATATTTCAGACTCTCTTGCAGCTATTGGACAAAAAGTTGTTGATGATGATTTGATCATGCACATTACAGATGGATTGGGAGAAGAGTATGAGAGTTTTGTCACATCAACAGAAAGCAGGGATGTACCTTATACTTTCTCTGAGTTGAAAGCAAGACTTCTTGCTCAGGAGCAAAAGCTAGCAAAGAAAGTACAACAACAATGTGTTTGATAATCAAAATGCTGCAATGTATGTCAGGAATGGTCCTTATCAAGGTAACAAAAATGGCAAGTTTAATAATGGTCAAGGAAACAAGAATGGCAAGAAAAACTTTAACAACAATGGTGTTTCTACTGGTTCTCATAATTCCAACTTCAAAAACAGTCAGCATCAAAATGGGAATTCTTCTTCAGGTTCTGGAAGGACTGATTTTTCAAGTGTTATGTGTCAGATTTGCAAGAAGTTAGGCCATTCTGCTTATAGGTGTATGTTCAGGTATTTTCCACCCAATGGAGCTGGAAATACAGGACATGGTAATGTAGCTGCTGCAGGGCATGGTAATGCAGCTAATACTGCAAAAGTCAGTGTTGATGAAGAGGATGTCACTGAATCTGAATATTGTGGAGATCAGCAAGCTTATTCATGCTATAATCTAAACAAAGGTGATCCTTCTACTTCTCAATTTTGGCTGTCAGACTCTGGAGCGACTGCACATATGACTGGAAATTCTTCTCTTCTAGCAACTACATCAAACTACAAAGGGAAAGACAAAGTCAAAGTTGGAAATGGTGAGTCTCTAAATATATCTCTTACAGGCAAAACAGATTTATCTACTGAGCATGCAAACTTCAAATTAGACACTACACCAAATTAGCCGTTTTGCAACAGAAATTTGCAATTGGCGAGCCCATGTTGCAAAACTGAAACAGGGAAAAAGAATTGCAACAGGGGAGTCCATGTTGCAAAACTGAAACTGGCGAGCCCTGTTGCGGATTTGCAACATCCACGACTTTCGCATGTGCCATTAGTGTAGGTACATGGAGACACCTTGGTAGTTTTTCACCCATCAGTTTGACCTTTTAAAATGCCAGATTTTATTTCTGCCCACTCTGACCATGACCCTTACCAAGACCTTGACCCTAACCATTACCTTGACCCTGACTTACACCATCGAACCAAATAACTTGACCATTTTTCTTCGTTTTCTTTCTCACCCAAATTCACTTAGGCTGCGTTTGGCATGGACAAAATTGAGGGTGGAATGGAATTGGGGGTGGAATTGGAGGAGGGAATTGCAATTCTGGGTATTTGGCACAGCTTTTCTAGGGTGGAAAAAGAATTCCCAGTGGATTTGGTTTCCCACATAGAGCGGAAAACAAGTTCCCTACCCCTCCTCCTGCGATTTCTATTTCCTTCATTCTTTTCCACCCATATATAAACTGTTTTTTCCTTCCTCTCTCTTCCTTCTTCCATTTTTTTCTCGGTTCTTCTCATTACAGCAGAGAGCTCTCTAGACCATCACAAATCTGGTAACTCTCTCCTCTTTTTTCATCTTCAAATAATGCTAATTTTCTCTCGATCTATCTCATACTAATCGGATGTATTGTTTTCTGATATAGAACCCTAGATTTTTCTAAATTTTGGAATTTCCTGAAACCCTAGGATATATGTTAGGGGTTTCAATTTTTCTGTGGGTAACTTCAATTTTGTGTTTCTTTGATTGTTTCTTCCCTCTTTATGAATGTTTTGGTATCTAATTTGATTAAGATGAGTTTTGTTTGTGAAGATATGAACCATTTTTACATGCTCCTGTTTTTTTTTCTATGCCCAACTGTTGTTCGACGAATTTCACAAATGAATATGGAAAACCCATGAAGTTCACTGTGTATCTATTCACCCGATTTGCTGAAATCCACTAGTACAAATCTGGTCTGATGCCACGCCAGATTGGCGTGGCCGTATGGTTTAGGTCACGCCAATCACAAATGCTCGTCGCGTGGCAAGTAATAGCGTGTTTTTAGACTACCTTTTCCGCAACGCGAAATTTCGTGTGGCCTTCGGCTATAATTCGCGTGACAAAGCCGCCATGGTGCCGCAGCTTTTCCCAAGTGTTGTTCGAAATCACGTTGCTGTTGCTACCCTTTAGACTCGTTAACTTGCTTCTCATGTGGCTGTTGTTACCCTTTAGACTCGTGAACTTGCTTCACTCGTGGCTGTTGCTTCCCTTTAGCCTCGAGAAATTGCTTCTCATGTGGCCTATTACTGCACTTAAGACACGCAAAGTGTATATTTAGCCACGCGAACGAGTGCAATCTCTGGTGCATCTCTCACCCTTCATATTTGATCTTCCACCATCCACGTGTAACCAGGGATACCGTTAATATTTGATCTTACACCATCCACGTGTAGTCATGGATACCGTTAATATTTGATCTACCACCATCCACGTGTAGCTGTGGGAACCGTTCATCTCGGGCGAATTTTGAGGATAAATGATGGATTCTCAGCCGTCAAACAGGATGTGTTCCCAGCCGTCCACGTGTTCCACTAGGAACCGTTCAATTGTATTATTGGGATGGAACCTCAGCCGATCAATTATTACCATTTTTTCTTATTCGATGGGTTTTTGACCGTCAATTTAGATGGATTTCCGACCGTCAATTTAGATGCATTTAAGGCCGTTCAATTTGATGAATTTATGGCCGTTAAGATGCATCTAATGGCCGTTCATTTATATGCCCATTTTTCCGGGTGCCGGCTTGGGTAAGAGACTTGATCTCATAACCCGAACCCGAACCCGTCTTTTACACAAATGTAAATTAGAACACAATCATTTTTATTGCTGTGATGATATGAAAAAAGAAAATGTCTAAACTATGTTCAAATAAAAGCTTGCAAGATAAAATGTTTGGACTTTGCGATCAAAGTTTGCTCACCATCTATCTAAAACATTATTGTGTTTCTCGTATTTGCTTCTGTTTTTTAGATGCTAGGTTCTCCACATCCAGTGGACTACAATTTTGTTGATGCCTCTTGCCTTGGTTCCTGGTACACCTCTGGCTACCATCTGGAACTTGATATTCTGACATGGCCCTCTTGCGGGCCCCCTTTGGGATTTTTTCCTTTGCAGTCACACTATGTACTTGTGTTTCTCGTTGACTCTCGACATGCTGTTTGGCTGCTGATTGTTGTATCTCATGGTCTTTTGGTAGATCCACTTTTCTTAGGTCATCTTCTTTTAGCTCCGCAGAAATAAGCTTGTCAGTATGTTTAACAGGTACTCCGTGCTCTTTTGGATTTTTTGGAGAAGACTCTGGAGTTTCCTGCAACAAGAGAGTAATATTCAGGATTCATGCATATCCAACGTGAATTCGTTGGTCATGCGAAGACAAGGATAAAATTATTTTCCAACAGTAACTGTACCAAAATTGTAATGAAGGCTGCACACAGCTTAACTGAGTCATAATCAATTAGGTAACCTCATATCTTGAGTTCTGTAATTTTCACAATCATTCTTGGTTCATCTTTATTTTTGTGCATAAGGCACTCATATCCTTATCAGCATAAACGTAGATTGACTAACTATTAAATAAATGTTTTCAAGAGTAAAGCAAACAAGCTAAGCAACCAACCTTAACACCAAAAGTCAAGGACTTTGGCCAAGGAATGACTGAGCCCTCGGCACCTTTTAATTTCACAAAATTTTCAGCTTGTACAGGTAAACTGTAGTTTCCATCGAATACTTCATCGATCTCGACCGCAAAGCAGTCAACATCTGCACCTGTTTCAATTAAATGATGTTTTCCTGGTGATCTAAAGGCTCTACCTCTAGCAACGGGGTTCCCTTTAGAATCTCCATAAATTCTGCACTCTTTACCCTGCAGAAATATATGGCATATGAAAATTATAATAAAAAAATATGTATATATTCAATCAGTGCCTGTAAAATAACAAATACCAATTTTTGTTGAGTTGGCGAAATCTCAGAAACCCTTGGTGCTCCGACTACTTTGACTGCCTTCTTTGGTTGCCCAGATTGAGATATTGTACCCCGAGAACCGGTTCCAGCTAGTCGATCTCCTTTTTCCTGGCTATCTTTTTGCAGCACACCAGTTTTTGTAACCTGCAGCAAGAGGGTAAAGTAGCATATATTCGAACCCGACATGGACTCATTGGTCATGAGAAGAAGCAGGAAAAGTAATTCTCCAACAATGTAACAGTAAGTTAGAATGAATTGTGTACCTTTTTCTTAGTCTTCTCTGGTGGCCCAGATTGGGATTTTGTACTATGAGAACCATTCTCAAGTTGATCAGCTTTTTGACTCTCTTTCTGCAGCACATCATTTCGTTTAGGTACCTGCTGCATTTTTTTTAGGTTATGGTTAGGATTCTTGTAATATGTATTCCCAAATCCAATATGGATTGGCTGGCCATCTGAATAAACAGGAAAAATGGTTGTACAACTATATCAAACAGGTTCCACATATCTCTACTTATTAGGTACTCTAATTCACACTAGCATCTGTGTCTCTGATTCATGTAAAGAAACATTCAGCGAACAAAGAACACATAACAACTAACCTCAGGAGAAAAAAGCTGGGTGAAGCTTTGGGGCCAAAGAATATACTTTCCGCCAGCATCATCTAGAGTCTTAATATCCCTGTGTGGAATGGCTAAACAGTGTTTTCCATTTACTATTTCCGAGACGAAGATCTTGTAGCACGAAACCTGTGACTGTGATCCATTCAGTTTCCGTTTCCCCTCAAACCAGTAAGCTTTTCCTCTGGCGAGAACGTTTGCCCTAGTGTCTAAGAAGATGTTGCATTTTACACCCTCTACACTTTGAGATTCCATTCGAGTAGCTGAATCTGCTTCTTTAGAACTTTCAATCTGTTGCAGAAAATTTGGTTAACGCAATTTTTGTAGAGTCGCCTGATCAGTAATATTTAGGATTCACGTACACTGGTCCTACGAGGACACAGCTAAAATCATTTGTAAGCGTTCGAGATTTATATGGTTGACAGCATATATTAGTTACCTAAGCTACTGTGGGTTTGATTCAACATATCTATGTCTAACATACTTCTGAGTACAAGCTGGATGAGGCAGATTGATGTAGAAAATTATTCGATGGAAAAAAGAAGCCAAGCAAAGCAACTAACCTGAGGTTTCTGAAGAAATGCGGTTTCATCTTTGGGCCAAGGGATGAAACTACCATTAGCCTCACCTAACGTTTTAATCTCTGAGCAGGGTATCGGAACTGGGAGATTTTCATTCAGTACTTCATTAACCTGGACTCTGTAGCAAGCGATCTTCACTTCTACTCCATGTACTATCACCTTTTTGGCATCAGACAGAAAAGATGCACCTCTAGCAACGATGTTTTCCCTATAGCTAGACCAAAGTTCACATTCTATGCCCTGCATAAATACATGACATACGAACATCATAAAGAGAACACGTACACAAAACAAAATATAAATTTAAATTCCTGGAATAAGATAATGTATATTACATTTCCTAATCCTTTATCGCCTTGTCTAGTTGCTGAACTGTTAGAGTCCTGAGTATATAGAGGAGTCGGAGACTTCTGTTTAGATAGGACGGACTTGGGGCTAACGGTCACAAGATCTTGACTAGGAGAGCCTTTCTTAGGTGGAGCACAAGGTTTCTTAGTTGAAGGGCCTTTCCCATTTGTAGCAGACCGTTTCTTATTTGAAGAAGCCTTCAGTTGTTCAGATTCAAGTTGCTTTCTTGAGGATTTTTCAGTTGAATGCATCGCATCCTCAGATAGATGGATCTGTTTTCCAAGTCCATCACCTCCTGGTGAAGATGACGGGAGACTTGTCGAACTTTCCTGAAGCGTGAAGTTGAACGATGTGATGAAATTTTAGATACTGCGTGCCAAATCATTGACAAAGTAAATATAATCTCATTCGCATACCATCTAATGGATCAGTTAACTTACTTTTGGTCCATGATTTCTGATCAATTCGGAAGCAATGAGTGGTACTGGTATTCCTTGAGCAGCGAGGTTTGATGCTAACGACTTCAGCGACATTACCAACTGGGTTATTAGTGCATCCTTAGATTCCACCTGTTTCCTCAGTTGATCGGCGGTAGATTTCACGGGTTGCCTTTTCCGCTTGTCAACATTCCAGAACATGCTCGGGCACACTCCAAAGCCGGCCCCTTTGACACGCCCGCCAT
>JAJJMA010034531.1:0-12237 GCA_023529015.1 Papaver nudicaule
GTCATCAGCACCCAAGGCTCCATAGTCAGCAGGTTCAACTCGAAGGTACCTAAAGAGGTCCCGACCATGTTTCCGACAGGCTCATGTTCCTATTGAGAGCATTAGTCAACTCCGATTTAAAGAGAAAATTTCTCACGACATCACACATTTGAAGTTGAGGTTGAACAAGAGAAGCAGCGTTAATAGTATTCCTCAAAGTTGTTTGTGCATAAAACTATCCTGGTCTTACGTCACTAACTTACATGATATATAAAGTATAGAACCTTTGCGTCTTTCCAATATGAAGGAGTAACATCCGTTAAAACACATAAATAACTAAGAACACTAAATTACTTCTTTAAAGCTATAATTGATCATTCATATGAAGGTGGTAATCATAATACAATATACAAGTTTTAGTCTTAAATGACTTTGAGTAAGGTTACAAGATAATGTTGATGATAATTCTCACTGAGCTCACTACTAAGTTATTCTCTCTCCAATTCTTGTACTCAAAAGTCCGTCCTCAACCCATTCCTATGAGTTGAGTATTTATAGGAGGCGGTTCCCAGATATCTGCGTTCACACCTGGTGGGGTCCTCACACCTCCTTTCGTAGTGCGGCTCTCTTCTCTTAGTCTGCGACCTTTCACTTACTTACTTCTGAAGTCTTCTTCCATGTGCGGCTTTCTCTTGTTTCCATCGCTGAGAACTTGACACGCGTCCCTTGACTTCTGACTTGTTCTAACCGCGCATTGAATGAAAGTGGTTGGATGTTTCCCACGCCTCACAGCTGTCCCTCGAGATACTTGTCCCATCAGTTCTGTCGTGGTTGCTTCTCAGCCCTTCATCCGTATTCTCTCTTGAGATGAGTAGTAGGAACTTCTGATCTTACTCAGTGCTTCGCCCTCTCCTAGTTTATCTTACTTCCACTTCTCAGATGCTTACACGTGGGCGGTGGGTACTTTGCACCAACAGTTTGCCCCTGTCGGTTCGTATTCGGGTTTGGGTTGCCCCAAGGGTAGAATGGTACCGACAATCCTTCTTCTTCATCTTTACTCCCACGTTGCATTCTTATTTCCTTGAAATTCGCGCCGGTTATGTTTCGTTGGTTTTATCCTTTATATGGAAACTGAAAATTGCTAGGTTCATTTACTCCTCATTCTCTTTTCCTTCCTTCTTATTCTCTGAGTACTACTCAACCTTTAGTACTAGGAAAATCTTCATTTTTGTTTTCTTCTTCTTCAAAGCTCTTTTCTCTCGAAAGTGACGTTAGTACCTGTTGCTGTCGTCTTTGGTGTGTGATGGTGAGTCTTTATTTTTTTCATTTTGTTCTCTCATTCATATGTTTCTTAAGTTTGATGTATGATTTCTATAATCTGGTTTTGGTTGAATCCAAAGTCCTTAGAGTAGCAAAGATCATTGATAAACTTCAAGAATCTTGTTAAAATCCCATATTGAAATCAGGGTTCTAATCATCGTACGTGTACGATTTTAGGGTTAGGGTTTATAAATATTTTCTCTTTTGTTTGTATGCTTGCTGATACTCGATGATTTATGATATGACTCTCTTGATTCGTCAAGACAGGTATAAACGATCTTGCAATCTTTCTTATATTCATTGCTCTTGCTACTGTGCTTGAACTATTTGTGTGATATCGTACTTATTTTCCTGGGATTTACCATCATAATAGAGAACATACTTATACAAAAGTATATATACTTTGCCCCTGTTCTCTGTTGTGATGGTTGTTTCGTGGAAATGACGCGTTATCTTTCTTGTAATAGTGAGATCATGCAATTTTTAGTACTCTTGCCTCTATTGATCCACCATTTCTCGACTTACCCTGTTTATCATCTTTGTATAACTGCTGAGTTATTTGGATTTGAAAATTTTATGCCTCCCATTCTTTATTTTATGAATATATGTTGCCCCATTACTTGGGTAAGATTATTTTATCGAGTATCATCATTAACTTGGGTCTTTAATGCATTTGAGGTCCCGTCCTTTCTGTGAGAACATATTGTTGAATCGCAATATTGATGCCCCCTTCTTTCTGTGAGAACACCATATTTAATCGTAATATTGAACTCAGATATTTTAGTGAACACGTACATGGACTCAAAGTATTAATGCCCCACTCTTTCTGTGAGAACATCTTATTGGATTATAACATTAATGCCCCACTCTTTCTGTGAGAACATCTTATTTACTTATAAGATTGATGCCCCACTCTTTCTGTGAGAACATCTTATTGGATTATAACATTAATGCCCCATTCTTTCTGTGAGAACATCTTATTTACTTATAATATTGATGCCCCACTCTTTCTGTGAGAACATCATATTCACTCATAATATTGATGCCCCACTCTGTCTGTGAGAACATCCTATTAAATCATAAAATCGATGCCCCACTCTTTCTGTGAGAACATCTTATTTACTTATGATATTGATGCCCCACTCTCTTTGTGAATACATCTTATTATAATCTTGATGTCCCACTCTTTTGTGAGTACATCTTATTAAATACTTTTATTAACTCGAATTTCTCTTATTTCAGCAATGTCTTCTTTAAATAAAGAAGGTATAAAGGAACCAAGAAAGCTTAGGTCTATTATAACTGAACCATCTGAATTTGCCAAGCATGATACTGAGGATAGTCCTGTCAAAGATAACCCTAAGGTTGTGAAAACCGTAGCAACCTCTAGTGCGGGTAAGGAGATGCCACCCTTCGTGGTAAAAGGAAGTCTCAGAAGCCGGCTCCTCCTAGTTCTCCTACTCCTCAACAATATCCCAGAGAGCATTCACCTAAATCTCGTTCTCCATTCCCTGAGCCACCTCATCAAGGGTCTGAGAATGAGAACAAAAAGAAAAAGTCTCGGCTGGATCTTCCTTGTAATAGTTATAAGCACATTGACCTTGAAGATTTTAAAAGGCGTCATCATCTCGAAGGGTTTGAAGTTCGTTTTTTCGATCCTGAACAAGGGGACCGTCTTACATATGATATGATAAAGAATTATCCTTATGACTCTCAGCACCTCTTGACAACTGTTGGTGCTCTTGAGGCTGGAATGCGTCTTCCTCTCTATGAAAATGGAGATACCTTTTTCTATGATGTTCTGACTCACAGGAATAGGCCTAAGAAAGGCAAAGCTTCTTATTCTTGTCCCGTATTTATTTACAATGGTAATTGGTGGAGGATTCTTGGTGAGTGCCGACTTCGCTCCAGAGGCCTCAGCAAAATGAAGTCTTATAAGCCTGACACTAAACAGAAATAGTTGTATACTTTTGAAAATTTTAACAAGACTTATGGTGATTTCATGGCTCCGACCAACAAAGTTAAATGGAGTGTCGGGCCCAAGCGTCTTCCTCGTAAGAGGGGTGAAGTTCGTCTCTTAGAAGAGCTCGAATCACTCATTGTTCCTGGTACCGAGAACAATGAGGAACCCACTCCTCTGCCTTCTTCTGATATTTTGCGTAAGACTCATGACTTTAAATGGGATTTCACTCCTATAGAGATAATTGGTCCCTGGGCCTGGGGCTGGCAATGGAACGATAAGTCTCGTACTGGGCCTCCCAGAGATTGTCATCCCGATCGTTATGGAGATTACTGTCCTTGGGCCTTTAACTTCACTGGTTTTAGTTTTGATTATGCTCAGGTGAGGGATATAGCTGAGTTCTTCTTTTCTTCTTAAAATTATTGCCTGATACTGCGTCCTTTCATAGTGAGGACTTTTCTTATATAAATTTTTTTGTTTTACAGGCCTCTCCGGAAGGAGCTGAGACTGCTTCTGAAGTTGGTGAAATGAAAGAGGGTGATGGTATTGGAGATGGCAGGGTACGTGTTATTGTAATTTTATTAAGTTTCATTTTAACTTTTCTACTATTGTGCCCCATAACATGTATTTTGCCTGATTTGCCAACTAGGTTTCTAAAAAGGCGAAGTTTTCTCCCACCGGTGATGATGAAGCCGACAGCCCTGAAAATGAAGACGAAGAGACTTTCAATGGTGCGGACCATTCTGTTCATTTGGATCATGATGAGATGGAAGGTGGTGGAGAAACTCAAGACCAAGATTTTCATATTGATTTTGTGGGTCAATCTCAGCATAAAGTGAAACAATTACCTCTACAATCTACTTATCGTGAGGGTGATTTGCCTGAAAGCCAGTTTGAAACTATGTTTTTAAATGACGAGGAAAGTGAGGCTACCGATCCTGAGAAAAGGCGTCCCAAAGATGTTAAGTATCCTTCCCCCGCTCGCACAACTGGTGAGTTTTCATTTGGGAAAGTATTTGGTGGTGCGTCATCAAGTACTCAGTCAGTTGGGGTTTCTAGTATGCTGTCCTCACTTCCTAGAGCTTCTTCTCCTATCTTGGGATGGAGTCTTAAAGCGGCTTTGAGTAATGCTGCCCAGACATCTAGTGAGACCATTAATGTTGAGACTCAAGCTCAAGTCAATATTGAGGTTGAAACTGAGGGACAACGAGTTGAATCCAATGCTGAGATCCTAGAATCCGTAAAGCAATCAATGGAGAGTCCACTTCGATTAATGGCACCTGGTTCTCATGATTCCCGAGGGAAAAGTTCAGTTTCAAATTTTGAAGGTATTGATCTTTCAAATGATGATGCCATTTTTCGTTGGGGTCTCGACCATGGTTATTTTTCTGGGCCTTCCACTACTCCAAGTACCAATGATTCTGGTGTTGAGGCAGCATTGCGGGCTCGTATGTGTCTACACCCTTTGAGACTGTGAAAAAAGCTTGGACTGCAAATCCTTCAAGTTATGTCGGGCAGAATTTTGAGTTGGCCCTTCCTTCCTCAATTGAGGAATTGTTCAAGTATGATGATGGTGAGGCTTACGGGTTGCCTCAGAATAATGTTCTTCTGGTGAGTTTCTCTTTTCTTTATTCTCATTTGGTATACGTATTATTTTTATTCTGATTTCGTATGGCTCTGCATAGATGGCTAAATCCCACCAGTCCAATTATCTTCTTCGGCAATTGTTTCACTGTAAGTCCTTGATGCTTGAGGCTCGCAACAAACAGTATGAGAAAGAATTGATTGTTGAAAGAGAACGCATTGCTGAGCTCAAAAAATCCTTGAAAGATGATGAGTGTTAAGCATTGAGGAATTAGAGCGTGAAGCAGAAACATTGCGTACTAATGTTGAGAAAGCACGCAAAGAGAAATCTGTTGCCGAATCTAAAGTCACTGGTGAATATTTATTTCTTTTCACTCCTTTGATTATAATGGTTGTATTTGCTTGAATACTTTCTAAATTTATCTTTATCTGGTTAGTGGCAATCCCTTCGGATCCTATGGCCTTGTACCTTGACAACCTTCGCCTTCGTGAACGTGAGTCCTCGTTAAAGCTTAAGATAATAAAAATGATGCTTAAATGGAACCATAAGATGGATGCTTCCAACAAGTTAAACTTTATGTGCTGCGAACTAAAAGATAAGTTAGTATCTCTTAGAAACGAATATGACTCTTTTAGGATGAGCGCAACTAGTGAAATTAGTTGGTGGAAAGATTCCTCTCATGGCACAACTGGGAAAATTCTTACTTTAGAAAATTCCCTGCGTTCATTGGCGTTTGAGAGGGATAGTCTTGAATCTAGCTTCACTGCCCAGTCTGCAGCCCTGAGGGATGCTCGTGCTGAAATTTTACGTCTTAGGGCGATAGAGGATGAATCCAGAATTCATTTAGATAAATTGAAACAATTCGCCTGCAACTTTGATAATGAAGTGGCTTATTTACGACATGAAGAAATGTTGAAAAAGGTAGATTGGTATTGTTTATTGATATTTTTCATAATAAGCTCGCATATTACTGTTTTTCTTATTTTCAGTGCTTGCTTACATTTTCTTCTTGCTTTACTCAGCGCTCCAGAGAAAACTTGAAGAGAAAAGTACAAAATTTGATCAACTACAGAAAGAGTTAGTGACACAAGAGGGTCAAACCACATTCTGGAAATCTTCCTTTGATTCTGAGAGTGCTCGTACATCTGCTGCCTTGGCTGATATTGGAAAGTTGAAGAACGATCTATCTGAGCTTAATACCAGTATTGATATCCGAATTGCTGAGGTCAAGTATGCCGCTCAAGTGGAGATGGTTGATAGCATCAATGAAGTGATCGACTATGCTGAGTCCAAAATTAATGAACAAATTCCTCGTCCTCCAGCTGTTGAGTTACCTCATATTCTTGCTGCGCGCATGAGGAAACCTTCTCAATGATGTATTAGTTCTTTTTAGTACTCAGGATGGGACTGATTGCCTTTGATTATCTGTACTTTAGCTTGGATTTTGCTCGTCTGGGGTGTAATCATTGTATTTTTTGCTTCTGACAATCAGTTCTCTTTTTGTATTAACTATGTTTTCTTGAACCTTGTCCTGTAAGAAACTAGTTTCATTTTACTTTTCTGTGGATATTCAAGTAATCAATGTTTCTCTTTTTCTATTTCTTTATTTGTGGTGATTCACATATTGGGTTTAATCAATGTTCTCAGAAAGCAAGTTCTGAGTCTCAATATTTCTTACTCAGATCATACACTGAGTGAGATCAG
The DNA here is from genome assembly GCA_023529015.1 of Papaver nudicaule. NCBI lineage: Eukaryota > Viridiplantae > Streptophyta > Magnoliopsida > Ranunculales > Papaveraceae > Papaver > Papaver nudicaule. The sequence continues at coordinate 6,549 of JAJJMA010034531.1, forward strand.
TGACCTGAGAGTTTAGAGGGCTACTCTGAGTCTCATTATTTTGTTTCTTACTCAGATCATATTCGTGCTGAGTAAAGGTCATACACTGAGTAAGATCAGTGACCTGAGAGTTTAGAGGGCTACTCTGAGTCTCAATATTTTGTTTCTTTTGTTATTAGGTGCTGAACCATGGAGTATGGCTGCCTACGTACCCCTTAAGAAGGGATCAAGCACTACGTAGTTCGTATATATTGGGTATATATATATATATATATATATTTTATTTTTTATTATTATTTTTTTTTATGGGTAGTAAGGCTTTAAGTACTTAGAATTCCAAGGGTGACACAGCAGCTCTCCTTTCATATTTTTTAAGTAGTACGATCCTTTGCCTGCTACATCATGTATTATGTATGGTCCTCCCCAAGTAGGTGCGAACTTTCCCCATTTTCTTGTTTTCTGGTAAGGCGGAATTTCTCTTAACACATATTGCCCCACAACAAAATTCCTTAGCTTAACTTTTTTGTTATATTCTGCGGCCAGCCTTCGATTGTAATTTTCCATTCTTTGTAATGCCACTTCTCTTCTTTCTTCTACGTCATCTAGCTTTTCGAGCATAAGATCTGTGTTGAGCATTTTTTCCCAAGCTTCAGTTTTTGTTGTTGGTATGATGACTTCTGTTGGGATGACTGCCTCTGCCCCATAAGTTAATAGAAAAGGAGTCTCTCCCGTTGATTCTTTTCTTGTGGTTCGGTAAGCCCATAGAGTATTGTGTAGTTATTCACACCAACTTTTTTTGTTGAGATCTAAAGTTCTATTTAAATTTAAGGCGATAGTTTTATTGGTTGCCTCCGCTTGGCCGTTACTCTGAGGGTAAATGGGAGTTGACTTGCTCTTTTGAATATTGAAAGCGCTGAAAAGTCTATCGATGTTCTTTCCTGTGAGTTGCTTTCCATTATCCGAGACTATAATTGCAGTTATTCCAAATCTGCATATTATGTTCTCAAACAAAAATTTAAATACATCTATATCTCTAATTCGTGCGAGAGCCTTGGCCTCTACCCATTTTGTAAAGTAATCTGTGGCCACTATTATGTATCTTCTTTTCTTTGTACCTTCAACCAGTGGTCCTACGATATCCACTCCCCATTTCACAAAGGGCCAAGGGCTCATGCCTGTATTGAGTGTTGTTGCAGGTGCTTTAATCTTTCTGGCGAAGCGCTGACATTCCTCACAGCGGCGAGACATATTGGCTGCGTCTCTGTTCATGAAAGGCCAATAGTATCCCTGGGTTTTAGCTTTGTGTGCCAAAGATCTCATTCCACTATGGTTACCCGCATCACCGTAATGAATAGCAAGTAGTATTTCATGGCCCTCTTCTTGTGATAAGCATCTTAGTAATGGTCCTAGGAAAGATTGACGATACAAGATCCCATCCCTTAACCTGTAATTTCTTACTCTCATGTCTGCCTTTTTTTTGTCTGACGCACTTGTTAATATTGTGTCGTTCAAGTTTTGTATTAGGGGTATCCTCCAGTCATTTTCTTTTAAAGGAAATCTAATGCGGGCCTTTTTTGCTGGGCTACCTTCGTTCTCATTAGGTAGTAGTGCGGCATTTTCCCCTTTCTCTACTGTCTGAGGCAGTATCTCATCATCTTGAAAGGTTGTTCCATCTCCCAAATTTTCTTCTGGTCCAGGGCCAGTATTCCATTGGTGACTCATGCCTGACCTTGTCGCAAGACATTGCTCCAAGGGAGATTTTAGTTTTATCGATGGTTCATAGATCCTTCCCAATTTAATTGATGTCTCTTTTTGATTGCGGGTCATGGAGGCAATGAAAGCCAGTGCGTCGGCATGTCGATTGTCTTTGCGGCATAAGTGCCTGAGAGAGATATTAGGTATCTGACATACCAAACTTTGCGCCAAAGTCATGTAAGACACTAGGTTGTCATCCAATGTTCTATATTTTAATTCTAACTGCCTTATGACTAACTGCGAATCACTAGTAAGTCACACATCTGATATTCCAAGCTCTAGGATGATTCTTAACGCATGAATAACCGCCTCATATTCAACTATATTATTTGTGACCGCACCAAATTCCAAACGTAAGGAGTGCACCATTTTATCGCCTGTAGGAGTGGTAATGACTATTCCTATCCCACTTCCTTCATCATTCTTGGATCCATCCACAAATACCTCCCATCTTCTTGTGTTTGAGGGCTCCAGGATGTTGCTAGGCTCTTTTCCGTTCGCAATTTCTTCTGGAAAGTTCTCAACTTCAGTTTCGTCATTCAGTGGTAAGTCTACAAGGAAATCTGCTAAGACTTGAGACTTCAAAGAGGTTCGGGACTCGAATATGATGTCGAACTGGTCTAATTGCGCATTCCATTTAGCCACCCTTCCTACAGCTGACACATTTTTTAAAACTGTCCCGAGTGGGGCTTTTGTTGGGACCCTGATCCAATGAGTCTGAAAATAAGTGCGCAACTTCTGTGAGGCGAAAACTAATGCCAGAATCAATTGCTCTATTTTAGTGTAATTTCTTTATGCTTGGTTGAGAGTTTTGCTGATGTAGTATATGGGTTGCTCCACCTTAGTGACAGTTCTTACTAACACTGCGCTCACTGCATTATCTGTTGCCGCAATATAGAGTGCTAGGACTTCTCCCGGTTTAGGTTTTTGTAATATTGGTATGGATGCAAGGTACTCTTTAACTTTCAAAAACGCTGCCTCACAACTTTCATTCCATACGCATTCACTTTCTTTTTTCAAAATATTAAAGAAAGGTTTCATTTTATCCGAAGATCTCGCAATAAACCTTCCTAGTGCTGCCAGACTTCCATTCAACTTTTGAACTTGCTTGAGACTATTAGGTGAAGGCATATTTACTATTGCTTGAATTTTGCTGGGATCCACTTCAATTCCTCTTTTCGTTACTAAGTATCCCAAGAATTTTCCCGATGTAACTCCAAAAGTGCATTTCTCCGGATTGACTTTCATCTTGCATGATCTCATTGCTTGAAAGATTTCTCTTAAGTTGTCCAAGTGATCAGTTGCCTTTTTACTTTTGACTAACATATCATCCACATATACCTCCAAAGTGTGTGACCTATCCATGGCTTAAATATCTTGTGCATCAGCTTCTGATAAGTTGCTCCTGCGTTTCTCAGCCCAAAAGGCATCCTTGTGTAGCAATATAGTCCATGAGGGGTAAAGAATGCGGTGTGGTCCTGGTCATCTTTATTTAGGGCAATCTGATTATATCCGGAATATCCGTCCATGAAAGAAAGAAGCTCATGACCTGTTGTGGCATCCACTTGTTGATCAATGCTTGGCAATGGGTAACTGTCTTTAGGGCAGGCTTTATTGAGGTTGGTAAAGTCAATGCAAATACGTATTCCTCCATTCTTTTTTGGTACCAAGACCATATTTGAAATCCAGGTAGGACAAATGACTTCTCTAATAAATCCTGCTTCCAAAAGCTTTTTGAGTTCTTTCTCCACCTCCTGATGGTACTCTGAGGACACTTTTCGCACCCTTTGCCTGAATGGTGTTGATCCTTCCTTGATTCTCAACTTGTGAGTTACTACTTCAGGGTCTATGCCTGGCATATCTGACATCTTCCACGCAAAAATGTCCGCATACTCTTTCAAGAATTCATGCAACTGGTACTCCCGCTCTTTTCCCATCAGCGTGCCTATTTTTATCATTCTTGGTAGGTCCATATTACCTATATTCACTTCTTTCGTTGGCTCTAATGCAGAAAAGGTAGGTGGGGGATTACTAAAGAGCGGAGCTTTCTTTAATTGTTATTTGACGGTCTCACTGTCTGGCCTATTTGCTGAAGTAACTTTTTCAGTGCTGAGTACTTCAGCAGTGAGATCATCAAGATTGAGGACTTTATTACTATTGCTGGTCACAGGACCGCACTCTAACCTCTGGCATTCAACATCTCTCAGGTACTGCAGGTATTTTTCTTCTTTTACATTTTCCTTCCGCTCCTTCTTCAAATTTTGGAGTGCTTGCACCTTTTCTATGTTATGTTGTGTCTCTTCGGCCTGGCAGCTCCTTGCGTCCATTTGGTCTCCTTTAATTTGAAGTTCCCCATGAGGACCTGGAAACCGTAAAAATTGATGGTACGTTGAAGTTGTTCCCTTTAATCGATGTACCCATAACCTGCCCATGATCGCATTGTAAGGAGGGGGAGCTTCAACCACACTGAATCTTGTGTTTATTCGAATCGGTCCTGCTCTAACTTCCAATACTATTTCTCCTTTGGGCTTGGAAACCGCACCATTGAATCCGTAAATGGTAAATCGCGAGGGTGTAAGTTGTTCATCAGTAAGCTCCATTCGCCTAAAGGTGTCATAGAAGAGTACATTTAAGGAACTTCCTCCATCCATTAAGATCTTAGTGACGTTCCACCCTGAGATTGGTAGAGTGAGTACCAATGCATCATTATGGGTCTCTAACCCTTGATCTACATCCTCAGAAGAAAAGGTTAGTGGAGCTGACATCCATTCTTCCCAGTCTTCTGTGATTACTCCATCGATTTTAAACATCTCATGATCTTCAATTCTTTTTCTTAATCTTCGTCCCACATCTCCCGAGAAGGATGGATCATAGTGCTCGGAATGAGTTATCATGTAGATAACTTGATTGTCAGGTAATTTTACATTTTTATCTTTTTGTGGAATAACCACTTCATTGGGGTTTAATACATACTCATTCAAACTTCCCGCAGTTATCATTTTTTTGAATTTGGTCCTTAAGGTTCTTGCATCTCTCTGTTGCATGACCCCTAAAGTCATGGTACTCACACTTTTCAGGGTGATTTGCTGTTCTTTCATGCTGCCTGCCTCGAGTGTGCGGCCATTCAAAGTCTTGACGATTCTTAATATCTGCCATGATGCGGGTAATTCCCGTATTCAACTTGGTATACACTATATCCTCAAATGCTACTTTTTCCCAATTTCTTTTCTTGAAATTACTCGGCTTGTTGTTATTTCGCTTGCAATCTTCCTCTCTAGCTCTTTTATCCGTATATGGTGCTTTTACTGGTTCATAGTTCCTTTTGGGTGCTGAGGGTTCAGGCTCAATCGAGTCTGTGCGCCGTGCGACTTTAGCAGAGGGTTGAGCTCTCGGATTATCTTTCTGAATTTCTTGGAGTCTGACATGCTTGTCAATCAGGACCATGAGATCTCCTTCAGTCTTGGGCTTTTGGCTATGTATGTCTACAAAAAGGTTACTCATGCGATCAAGAGCCCACTTAAAACAGTTGATGCTGATCTCCGGATTTACACTTCCTATTTCTTGCCCGATTTTAATCCACCTATCTCTTAGTTCCTGATAAGTTTCTCTAGGTCCAATGGCTAGGGCAAACATTCGATCTAAACCGGTTTTAGTCCTTTTATTGTACAAGTATTTGGTGATGAATGCATTTGCTAATTCCTCAAAGGTGTGGATTGAGTGTGATGGGAGATCATCATACCAGGCTAGGGCAGGGCCTTTTAGACTTGATGGAAAAAACCTGCACATTACTTTATCATCCCACTCCCATTGAGCCATTGCCCTCCTATAATATCTTAGGTGGATAGTGGGATCGTCTTGTCCTTCAAAACAAAGAAAAATGGGGGGCTTACATTTATCCGGGAGCTTATAGAAACTAATTGTTAGGGCATTGTCCGGTCAAACCCACTAGCGTTGG
>JAJJMA010034536.1:0-14847 GCA_023529015.1 Papaver nudicaule
GAACTTTTATTAATGAAATAAAGTAGTACATGCTTGAAAAACTCTAAAAAGCATGAATGGCAAACTACTAAAACAGATTTAGTCTTAAATTCCTTAGGCAAAAGTAAGAACAAGTTCTCACAAGGAATCAACTAATCTGATCTACTCAAGACTAAAAGAAAAACTATGATAACACTGTTTTTAGGCAGATTTGCTCATGGAAGACTTGTCTGTTGTTTCCTTTGCATCCTTGAAAACAATCTTTTTGCCATTGACAAGATTTCTTAATTGTGCTTTCATGAGCATAATCTCAATCAACACTTCTTCCGTCTGGTGACCAAGCAAATCACAGTCTACCATGTTCTCCTTATGCTGAGGAAAAATCTCTTTGCACCTTTGGATGATATCATATAAGACATCACCATTATACATATCAGCTTCATCAGGAGCTTGATAGTAGAAGGAAAAGTAACAAGAAACCTTGGCATCTCTTCCTTTGATCGTGGGAGGAGACGAGACATCATCAACCAGAATTCTCTTCTTCTTACTTCCTGTCATGCGATACTTGTTCATGGCTTCAAACAAAGTAGGCAAGAGAACACTTGAATGATATAATCTATCAAGTGTTTAGGTATTTATAGAGAAATACCAAGGAAGGATTAACTCAAAGACTGCATACCTAGAGTCCCATCAGGTTTGCATTCTTGGTTTGAGTAAATCGAAAACAGAGTTTTAGTTTTCGTAAAGAGAGAATGATGCCAGCTGGTTAACACGGTTTCTTCCTGAGTTTCTACGTACAAAAACACGTTCACACGGTTCGCGAACTGGTTCGCAAACTGATAGGTCTGACTCAGTGTTTATACGTTTTCTCAGTCTTTTTCTCAATGGCAATAGAGTTTTATTTTTGCCAAGCGGTACTGTATAGTTTAGGATGTTAATCCTATGAGAAGCATTCCTTATTCCCAGTACAAAAATAAGGAAGCTTGGTTGACACTTAGACTTTAGTGTCTTGGTGAGTTCCTGGAGACTCACCAGTTTTCCGCCATTGTCTAGGACGAGATGACGTTCCCTTGGAATTATCATAGAAGTTACTGTTGTCATTATGTGACCCAGTGTGGGAGGAACTTCTAGACTTCTTCCTTTGGGAGTGATATTGCTTAGCAATATTAGACAACGCCTTATGTAACTCTTCTTGAGTGACCAATCGATCTGGATGAGATTGGTGTCTTAAAGAATTGGTTGTCTTGTTAGGAGACTTACTACGCGAGACCCAGGAAGTTCTTTTGTCCCGCGGTTGATTATTATGTCTCCATCTTTCTGTAATAGTTCTGCCATTTTTCATGGGCGAAGCTGATCTCATGTAGGCCTTATTTCTAGGGATCACCCGTGGATTAGACCTGCAGAGTTCAGACACGTTTTTTAACACAAGGTTTAACGTGTGTTGCAGTTGATCAATCTGCTTCTTCTTCTTCTGACTATTACAGTTTCTTTGGTGGTGTCCTTTCTTTTTACAGAATCGGCATGTAATTTCATATCGTTTACCACCAGTCTGCTTATCACTATCATTACCTGAAGAATCAGATAATGTGGTCACTACATTCGTGGTGACTGAAGGTGTTGCCTTCTTCTTATTAGTGACTTTAGCAGACTCAATGACTCTTTCTGATGCAGATGTGATAGGCAGGGTGTTCAGTTTCTTCACATCGTTTTCTGAAATTGTTTCTGATTCACTATGGATTTGGGACAGTTCCATGAGTTTCAGATTTTCTTTTTCCAGAATTTCGCATCTTTCTTGAGCATTGGCTAAATGATCTTCTACACTCCTTTTGCCGGTTAGAATGCTTTCAATCTCCAAATCGTGTTCTTCCGCAATTTGTTTTTCACGATTTTGACTCAGAGTAAGAGCAGTTTCTAAATAAGAAATCTTTTCTTTAGACTCTCTGAGTTCTTGAACAACAGTTTCCAATTTCTGGACTTGCTGTTCTAGGAGTTCTGAAAGTGAGCACTCTCGAGTGTATGCATCATGAAGATCACTTAGACTTTGAACATATTTCTCTCCCAAGGATATGTATTCCTCTGTTTGTTCAATACGGAGATTTCTGGGTGAGGGATCATTCTGGATTACTGCACTGTGAAGTTTACCAGAGTTTATTCTAGTCTGTTGTGAAACAGGTGGAATGGATGTCTTTGGAGTAGACAATCCTAATGACTTTGAGTAATCAAAGCTTGATCCCTTCATCTTGACGTTATTTCACGAACCAAGATAAACACAGACAGTTACGTCTTTAATGTGTTCACCTGCTCTGATACCAACTGAAAAAGGAGGGGTACCGAAATACTACCAACTTTTGGTAGTATTTCGGTACCCCTTCTTTTTCACCGACTACTTCACCAAGTGGGTGGAGGCTGCACCACTCGCTCACATCAGATATCGAGACGTAATCAAGTTTCTGTTTGAAAACATCATTTGCAGGTTCGGGATCCCGGCGGCCATCGTGTCAGACAACGGATCTCAACTTAGCGGAAAAAACATCGACATGTTATTCGACGCCTACAAAATCTAGAAGATCAAGTCAACGCCAACATACCCACAAAGCAACGGTCAGGCGGAGTCCACGAATAAAACCATAGCTCTGATCCTGAAGAAGAAACTCGAAAATTACAAAAGAAAATGGTGTGAGCAATTACACAATGTGCTATGGGCATACCGGACAACTCGAAAGGAAGATACGGGAGAAACACCTTTCATGCTAACGTAAGGAACCGAAGATGTAAACTCGACCGAAGTTATCATCCCAACGACGAAGCTGAAGCCTGGGAGAAGAATCTAACCACGAATCTAATCTACAAAAAATTAGATGATCTAGAAGGACGAAGAGAAATCGTACTCCAAATAATGGAGAACTATCAACGGAAAATTGCCAAGGAGTACAACAAAAAGGTAATTCTTCGAAACTTCACGGTGGGAGAATTCGTAGTGAGACAGATAGCACCATACCAAAAGAAGACTGAATGGGGCAAACTAGCCCCCATATGGGAAGGACCATATGTCATCGAAGATATTGCAGGGAAGGGCTCGTACTATCTCAGAAACATGCAAGGAGATACTCAACAACACCCATGGAATGCACGATACCTTAAGAAGTACTACCCCTAGGGGAAAGAAGGAGCAGGAGTTACGAGTCCGAAGTTCCACCACCCATCTTGTGTTACTTTTTCAACAACAAAATAAAAAGAAGAAAACAAGATCAAGGGGCAAGAAATGGCCAGAAATTTACCCAACAGGTCAAAATACAGGTGGAAGCAGGGAATTCCGAATAATTTCTTCCGTAGGAAATGACGATTAAGGGACATCCATCCTCGGGAAAGCGATACCAGGGAAATGGCACTCGGCCTCGGCAAAAGCTTTGTTAACAGTTATCGCAGCAGAACGAGCATAGGTAAGACTCAACCCTTCAGTTTGGGAGGCAACAGCAGCGACTACCGTCGCATCAAAAGTCACGAAGTTGGGTTCTCAAAACAACATTTTCGGCGGTAGTAGCTTCTTCTTGAGCTCTCGATTCATCGACGATACGTCTATATTCATCCATCAACAGCGTAACAACGTTAAGTTCAGACCGCAACTCTGACACTCGATCATCAAAGACGGCCACTTGCGAATCCAAAGGGGGATCAAGATCTTTCAAGAAAAACGAAGACCAGTCCACGGGATTCACGACAGCAAAAGACAAGGGGGACATTTGGGTAGCAGATCTCACCACCGACTCAAGGAGACCAGACGAAGAAGGAATGCAAGCCTCGGCAGAACAGGACAAAAGATCAGCAGCACCTTTCAGGTTAACTTGTGTTTTATTAGCAGAAGAAAACTCAGGGTATTGACTATCTTGCACATCATCGTCATCAGTAGTATCCACAACCTAAAAGCTTGAACAACGGGGACCACAAGGGCAAGCAAACAACTCTGGGCGACAACGCCATCATCACTACGGTGACCCGAGGAAACATCTTCGGATCTATCCTCGGCACCCGCACTCACCCTGGAAGCAAATGACTCTTCGGGCGCGCTAACTCCACTAGCAGTTTTCATCTCAGTCTTCTTTTTCTTTCTAGTAGCCGGCTAAAATCACAAAACCATTTATCAAAGGCATGGGCAAAGAGGGACAACTACATACACAAAGAAAAACATCGATTACCCATACCTTTGACAACGAAATAGCACCAACTGATTTGTTACTAACATCTTTTGCTAGCTCAGCACCAACTTTCCTCTTCCGAGTACATGTACTATCACTCATGCTAGGTGAAGGAACGCTAACTCTCAAAGACTAAGCAAACAGAAGAAAACCGCCCAAGGTATGAGAACAGAAGACTGAAGGATAAAACAGAAATACATACTCGCGAAGGAGTCAGATTAAAGCGTCAGGCGATAACGAGAAGGAAGATCTTTCATCAGACGAGGGGTGAAAATGCCAGACTGAGACCGAGATTTCCTGAAACCAGCAACCCACGGACCAGTGACACGAAGTGGATTGCGCATCCACCGATGGTCGCGACTTAGACGAAGCCTCTGATAGTCAGGAAAAGGAAGACTAACTGTCCCAAGGATAACAGAGAAGTCGGAGTCATCACAGTCATTCATCAAAAGAGGAACCTTGTCGCGGATTTGCTTAGCAGAAGGGGCTAATCGACGGGGACCAACAGAACAAGGCACCACGTTAGAGCTTTGAACGGAATCCCCCAAGGTCAAGTTGAAATTCTGAGGAGTATAATTTTCCTGACGAACCATTGCTAAAGAGAAAGGGTCATAGCATCTCATGCGAGTACGACCACTACCACGGAGCCAGCATTCGTACAGAACACGAAAAAAGTTACCAGTATACTGTTGTATACCACGAAGTTGCTGACATAAGGAAGGATTGTCTCGATCAGAGGGAACGTCAATGAAGAAGGTGTCACCAGGGTCGTACAAAGGAAGGACGAGACCCACAACTAACTGACCAACGAAGATGAACATGGAGTTCTCATCATAAGGAAAGCTCCTGATCATATCCTCGGTCAAGACATCCACATCACAATCGAAAAAGGAAATATTGAAATGAGGCAAGCCAAAAGACTTTTTTTTTTATCTTGGCAAGACTCCAATGACGATAACTATCATCTTCAGAAGGACGAAGGCGCTCCAGTTTATAGTTAAGCCCCCTATTTTCTCTTACAGGAACATGACCATCACCAGCTATGGAGAGAATTTTTTCAACATCACCAGAAGAACTCGAAAGACGAGGAAAAGCTTGCAATGGAGAAGGAACAGTCGAAGACACAGTCGAGCCCATAACAGCATTTTTCGACTTCTTGGAGGAAGATTTGGACTTAGAACTTGATGGCTTTCGTGTCATCAAGATTTAAGGAAAGCTTGGGACAAAAGAAGAAGAGATGAAGAACCAGTAATCAATGAAACATACAGAAAGGAAAGTTGTGACTGTTGAAGATGAAGATCATGTCTCTAGCCCATCATTTATAGAAATCACAAAAAACACAAACTCCCACAAAACCACGAAAAGGCGTGAAGGAAGGGTCCACCATTATTTTAAAATGGCGGCATAGGCGGAGGTTTTCTTCCATAATTGCCCACGACAATAACTGAAAGAAAAGGGGCAAACTGTTAATACATAATTTCGGATGGACACGTGGTGCCATCTCCGAAGACTGTACACCGAATCGACGTGAGCCGCGAAGGACATGAGCATATCAAAGGAGAGCAGTATCTCATCACGAGATGATGAAATCCAAGAGATGAGATTAAAGGATCACCAACCTATGATACTAGAAGAAAGCATGCACGCCAAGCAGCAGCCACACCACATTAAATGTTGTGGATAGCGTGACAGAAATCGTCTGTCGATTGGGGACAGGTCTAACCAACGGTGGAGAACAAAAACCTAGACCAATGAGAAGTCGGCAGCGCAATGATACATCAAGGATCCTCCACATAGCAGTACGACGATCCAGGATTGGACGATAAGGGCGGTCACCGAGGATTGATGATCAGACCAAGGAGCATCAAGAGAACGAAACAACCAAGGATATCAAAGAGCGGTACTTAAAGAAGTACTATAAATAACCTCTCTCTTCAGCAGCAATGGGGATCGCATAGTTTGGGAATGATAGCTAGGAGTGAGAATCCTTGGGTTAATACTGTCAAGATTCCATATGACCTCTATCCATAACAAATTGAAGTGACTTATAGTGTAAACCAGAGAAAAATTTATTGATTTCGCATAATAGAATAACAGATTTTACCCCCGAGGACGTAGGCACACAGCTGTTGAACCTCGTTAATTGTTGTGTGATTATCATTGCAGTCATATTTACTGTAGTTAACTTCATTTGACGATCATCTCCAAGGTGATCCCACGATTGTGGTTGGTAGCCTACTTGGTTCATAATAACTAATGATAATACGTTCAAACCCTTGAACAGATCCCTGGTTGTTAACGAACAGAGGCCACCAACGACCTAAGTAACCGATCCTTTAACAATATTTATTTGTAGTATGATATGGGAAAATTAGTATCAACAGCGAATACGAGAGCGTGGATGATCTTTTCTATCTTCGTGTAGTTTCTTTCGGCCTGACCGAGGGTTTGGCTGATGTAGTATATCAGTATTTATTCTTTCTTGTTTGTCCGGACTAGGACAACGCTGACTGCGCTGCTTGTTGCCGCCAAGTATAATGTTAGTACCTCGTCCTTTTCTGGTTTCTGTAGGGTTGGTAGGGTCGCCAAATGCTCATTGATTTTTTCGGATGCCTGTTGGCAATCTTCGGTCCACGTAAACCTGTAAACTTTTCTTAGCGTAGAGAAGAAATACTTTCATTTGTCTGACGATCGGGCTATGAATCTTCCTAGTGCCGCTAGTCTTCCACTTAACTTCTGAACGTCTTTTAAATTCTCCGGAGATGGCATTTCCACGACTGCTCTGACTTTTTCAGGATCCAACTCGATCCCCTTCTTGGTGAGCAGATATCCCAAGAACTTCCCTGAGGTTACCCCGAAGGTGCATTTCTCTGGGTTTGTTTTCATCCTGCAATCTCTCATAGCTTTGAATATCTTCCTGAGGTCCCCCAGATGATCTCGTGATTTTAGACTTTTGACGAGCATGTCGTCGACATATACCTCCAAGTTTTTTCCAATCCACCTGAACCTGAACTTGAAATTTATTTTTTACAGTCACATTCGGCCCGCACGATAGCTCATTTTAGGGGCCGAATGCAGATTCAACCTGTAAAGTTTAAGAGTTGAATGTGTATTCGGCTTCTAATAAGAGTTATCATAGGGGCCGAATGTGGATTCGGCTGACAGGACAAGTCAGAATAAGGGTCGAATGTGGCCTAAAGACGAGTTGAAAATGCTGAGACAGAGCTGGAATGCTGGAGTATGCGACTTCATTTAGTTTTGACAGGGTTGAAACCACCACCACTTGCCAACGATAAACGAGCTCCAGCAGCTGCCATATCGACCCAAAATATTCTCAATCTGCAAAAAGTATCACTTGGATATATGTTCCCAACTGTGATTCTGTATGTACAAAAATAACTTGGATGTAACTTGGTATCTGCAAGTAACTTATTGCACTCCCATTCAATATTGAAAAATCTAGTTCCATACACCTTAAATTCTCCGAATATCATAAACATAACCAAGAAAAAAAAATGAAAACAGAAAATCTCATGTTCTAAACATAGCTAACAATGAAATACAAAATGTGACTGAACTTCCAAGGGATCAGACGTCTGGGCGTTTATCTCCAATAAGAAATCGAGTCTTTATAGGCATTTTAGATGCAACTATCTTAATAGCTTTTCTGGCTACATTTTCTGAAACTCCACCAATTTCATAAATTACCCGACATGGTTGAACAACAGCTACTCGAAATGCAGGATTTCCTTTCCCCCTACCCATACACACTTCCGCAGGCTTTTGTGTAACAGGTTTGTCTGCATATATACGTACCCATAGTTTTCCACCACTACGTGTATACCGGGTCATAACTCTTCGTCCTGCTTCTATTTGTTTAGCTGTGATCCAAGAGTGATCAAGTGCATGTAGAGCATAACTACTGAAACTAACACGATTGCCTTGATGAGCTATTCCTTTCATGGTTCCTTTAAAATGTTTACGGTATTTGGTTGTTCCCTAATTCCACACAAACAATCTAAATTAGTACATTCTGTTTAGCTAGCAGCCAAGAGTGCTCATTTGCATACGTGTATGTGTTAAATATGTACCCAGATGATGGCTAAAATGATGAACAAAAAAAAAAGATAAAGAAGATTCATCGTGACAAGAGTTCGGCTCCTATCTGTTGGGGGTCGTAGAGGCCGAATGTACATTCGGCCTTTATATTTAGTTTTATTTAGGGGCCGAACCCATATTCGGCCCAAAAAAAAAAAAAAATACAAGCCGAACCCACATTCGGCCCCTAAAAAAATCCAGAATAGGGGCTGAATAGCTCTTCGTTCTCAGGAACAATGGAGCATTCGGCCCCTATTCTGGGTTTTTTTAGGGGACGAATATGGCTCTGAAACTGCTTTTTTGGGACAAAATCACTCGATTCACCCATGGAAACAACATAACAATTCATACACACACCATAAAACTCAAATATGATGAAATGGGTTTGTGAAATTACCTTCGAATCGCGACCATTTCGCCTTTTTCACGCTCAATTCGATTTCGGCGTTGAACTTCGGCAATAGTGGATTCATCCGGATCCGGTGGAGATTGTGGTTGTTTGTCACCTCGACCAGCCCTTGATTTCGTCCTCCCCATGTTATATAAAACGCACACGATTAATTTTTCGAAAATCAACGAGTTACGATGATTTCGCGATGATTTTTCGATAAAATAGTTTCGTTTTCGTTGGTTTTAGTTTTTGAGAAGAGAAGAGAAGTTTTTTTTTTTTTTTGTTTAGGGATAGGATTAAGAATATATAGGTTAATTAATTGAAGGGTATACTAGTAATTTCTAGTGCTAATTGAGGGATAACTTAGACATTTGATAGTAAGAGTATTAACGTAATTGTTGGAGTGGGAGGGGAGGCAGAATTCTTGGGTGGCTCAAAGCACGTTGCCACCCTAATTTAGGTCAACCAGAAAATGGGGGATGGATGCATATGAAAAGTACATTTGAGTCAAATCTTGACCATTCTTAATCCAAGGCTACTGTACTGTACTCGACCATAATCATTGAAATGGACCCTAAGTTGTGCAAATTCTTAGTCCCCGGCCCTAATCCTATCCATGTCATGTGTATGAAGGCTAATTACTACTTATCAAATACCTTGAATGCTGAGAAATCATAACATAGCGGGAATACCCTCGGGTACGGTATCAATGGAGAAGATATGTATACATTAAATGTAAGTAACCTAACAAGTAGGGTTAGATCAATCATCAATATAATAGGTTGACGAGCTCTGTTAGATCAAGTGGATTCAGTACTGAGATTTGGTTGTTGAGAGTTGGGACTTGAGAATTTGTCTCATATACAATCGACACTAGATTTTGTTTTTCTCTTCTTAGTTAGATCTTTCATGTTGGACCATGCACTTGTTGATTTGAAAGCACTCTATTCTAATGTCGCATTCACCATTTTCATTTCAGCAACCTACATGCATTTAGTTATAACACTGTAAGACATAATTCCTACTGCAAGACTTTTATAGGAAGGCTCGATTTGACTAGTGATATAGTATCCAGAGAATCGTGTGTACAACAGATAACAACACTGGATAGAAGATAGTATCCCAAATTAGAGAACGTGACATGGCTTAGGAGAAGAAGATGAACACTATTTATTTCCCTGATCGAAATTTATTTTGTTCTTCCAGAATCAATTGGAAAAAATGGGAAAAAAACTCAATCACACGCCCAAAAATAAGAAATGCTAATAATAATTACATTCAAAGACAAAGGAGGGATGTAAATGAAAAAATAAATACAACAAGGAGTAGAAATTGAGAGATATTCAAGTGTATCTAATTAGTATCGTATATGGTCCTAAATCCTAATCTATATTTATTCTTCATTTTAACGTCATCATCTCTTATATGTCTTCTTCTTTCTCATGCATGTTCGTGTAAGATAAAGATCTGACAACAAAATGTAACTAGCCGTTGGAAAGTTCCAAAAAGAAGAAAGCGAGCAAGTGATAGAGAATGAAAGCCCAAGAATGGCTGTGGATTTTTCCTCGACAAATAACTGATATATATTCCTTTTTTCCTTTACATTTTGTTTTGGCTTTGTAGCTATAATATCCAACACGAGAGGCTGAGGAGAATCTAGAGGGAGGGAAAGCAATGTTTCATGTTATAGTTGTTGTTTGTCTCCTGCGTGGGTATTGTGGTGGTGGTGGTGATACTTGTGGACCTTAATGGGTAGACCATTCGGGAATTCGACGAATGGGAATGCAAGCGGATGATCTGGTTTAGCTAGTTCCCAATCGTAATTCAGGACCAGGTGGTGTATGAAAACGGCCATCTCCATCTTGGCTAACTCTGAACCCGCACACAGCCGTGGTCCTCCTCCAAATGGCATAAAATTATTTGTTATTGTTGTGGACGAGCTTAGAAGTGATGCAGTAGAACCCTTGTTGCTACTTCTATTCTGCACAAATTTACAAGGTAAAACCATTCAGTATTTCCACAAAAAAAACATTAAGTTGAAAGCTTTACAATTACAGTTTTTGCAGTGTCTAAAAAGCACTTGAATGGGGCATTAGATAGACAATTTGGCCACTAGGGTTGACTTAAGGTTGACATATTGAAAAGATGTGTGTAATGGGGATCGTACTAAGATCATTGGAGCAGCATAGTTTTGGATACTGTTTATCATGATGATCATCATTGAATAGAAACAGCTCATATTTTTGATGGACCCTGCAAGTGAATGGAGGGAGATTTCTCATTTTTCTACTTTCATTCAAGGTGGTGGTGGGACAAGAGTGCGCGGTTTCCACCCCCCTCTTTGATTTTTCATCCTCTTTTGGGAGGAAAGTTCTTTCTTTCTTTTTGTAGGATTTGGGTTTACTGCTGCAGTGCTTTCTTTGTTTTTTCACTCATAGCCTTATAGGCCCACTTTAAAGCACAGTTGCACGTGCACTTCATTGCCCCACCCCCACTTCATGTGCCTTAATTATTTCATAAACCCCACATCAAATAAAAATTATATGGGACCGTCCATCTAAGTAACTTACGGTGGGACTGAATTAAGCCAAATCATAAAATTTATTTCAGTTTGGTCCTTAGTTTTTGAATCATTTATTAGCTTGGTCCCCAGTAAGTAAACCAGCAAACATCACAACACTTTCCTAATCGTAAATAAATGATGGGAACTAAAGTTAGAAGAGGGTACAACTTGGGTTTGGAGACTAACCTGCCATCTCCAAGGGTTGAAGAGTTGGGGATCATCATAGATCAGAGGGTCTAAATGTACCGCGGCGAAGACCGGGAGAACTTTCCATCCACAGGGAATGTCATATCCTGGAAAATTCAAACCCCACAAAAAAGTTCATATACATACCTGGCAACTTGATTTTAAAGAGATCAACAGACTACAATATCATTTATCGATAACATTTGTCATGTCATGTATATTTCAATTTACGAAACGTGCAAAAACAAAATTACGGTTCAAGATATTTTTTTTACCTTTGTAATGAACATCTTTTAGGGCCTTCCTGTGCACAAATCTGACCACATTTCCAAGCCGAAGAGTCTCACTTATAACCTATACAAAAACAATTTTTTTTTTATCATGCTCACTGTCAGAATTCCATTGGACATCTCCAAATTAATTGAAAAGATATAAGATTAACTAAGAGAGCTTACGCATTGGGTAAAATCCATTTGCTTATAATCTTCCCAAACCAATGCAGCTTCTCCTCCTCCTTGTTTTTTAGCTTCCACAATTCTAAGGTGCTCTTCCTAAATTCAACAATTCAATAGGGGCAAATGTTTAATATACTAATCAATTACATTAAACTCCTCAAAATAAATTAATTTAAGATTACCTACCCTTAATTCTTCAACTGCTTTAGGACATCCTTGTAAGAAATAGATAGCTAAAGCTATGGAAACCGAAGAAGTTTCATGGCCAGCAAATAACAAGCTCAATATCAAATCAAGAATTTGCTCTGTTGATAGATTTGAGTGCTTTAGTACCCATCCAAGAAGATCATCTTCCTCTTTAATTACTACTTTCTCGCCCATTAACGTTCGGTTATCGTTCATTTTCTCGATTCTCTCCTCCATTTTCTGCTCGATTACTTTCAAAATGCATGACCGTGACTGCTCATTTACGTACAGGAAAAAGAATTAGATGCCTTCATAAGCATGATTAAGGAGACTGATTTAGACTTTTCCTAATTAATTACCTTTAGTGCCCTTCTGTATGCTGTGCCAGGGAAGTTCAATGGTGCTGATACAACTCCTTTCATGAAAGTAATGTATTCACTCTTCAACTTCTCTGTTTCAGGCTTTCCTGGATCCATACTCATAATATGTCTTGCCATTAAATTGAATGTAAACTGCAAAAGCAAAAATTGTTCATTAAATTCTTTCACAAAAGTATATGAAAAAAAAAGGAAGAGTTCCATATACAAGCAAAGACTGAATTATCTTTTTACCTTTTTAGCTTCATCTTGAGCAGAGAAGACTGAATTATCTTTCCAAGATCCTAAAACAAGCAAAGTATGCTTTTCAACTTCTTTCAAAAGATGGGTTTTAAGTCTAGTATTACTCATGAAGTTAAGAGAAATCATTCTCATGTCTCTGTGCATGTCTCCAACTAATACCAGCATAGACCATTTCCCAAGAATTCCTCCGATACTTCTCGGGTAACTACATTCGAACAATCGGCCTTCGTTTTGTAATATAAACCGGTTTAATTCAGCATCAGCGGAAACAATAGTCGACTCGCCGAACAAATTCGACTTGTAAATCTTTCCATACCTGCACAAAAATGGCACCAAATATGAGTTGAAGAACACATATGATCAAACTAATAACTAAAATTA
Organism: Papaver nudicaule; assembly: GCA_023529015.1. NCBI lineage: Eukaryota > Viridiplantae > Streptophyta > Magnoliopsida > Ranunculales > Papaveraceae > Papaver > Papaver nudicaule. The sequence continues at coordinate 13,053 of JAJJMA010034536.1, forward strand.
ACATGGTGGAATTTGAGGCTTATGATTATAAGAAGATTATGTTTGTACCTTGATATTTGTTTTTCCATATATTCACCAACAGTAGTAGCAGAATAAGGTCTCAAGTAAGTGATTGTTTCGCCTATAAAAGGCAAACCCATGTTTCCTGGTGGAAGTTTGAGTACTTTATCTTTTCTTTTAAAGAGATGATGATACCACATAATGATAATTAGTAGTAGTGATAATATTGTTGTTGCTGAGGAGGAGGAGAATAAGAGATGAAGTAGCTCTACTCCAGACATTTGGTGGTGTGGTGTGGTGGTACACTGCAGATACAAAAGCTATCTCCCTTCTCTCCACTCTCTTTTCTGTCCTCTGAAAGAACTCTCTGTTTCAAAATCTTGAAAAGAACCTATTTTTCTCGAGCTTTAAATAGAAGCTTTGGGAGATTGTCATCTATTGGAGAGGTTTTATGAAGATATCAGTAGTTTAACTTTCTTTCTTTTTAAAGGCTTCGTTTCTTTGCATCATTTTTTTAAGCGATTTCACCACTTTTCCTCTGTTTTTAGTACCCGGTTTATTCTTACACCATGTCTAGTTATTCTTACATCGTGTTTTTTGAATATAGATTCTTAATTAAGGTGATTTATAAGATCAAGTGGTAATTAATTTTGTTTTTTTTTGTTATAACTTTAGGGATTGCATACGTATATGAGAATCAAATCCACGGCCAATTCCAAAGCAATTCCCTTTTAAGGAGTAAAGCAGGGAAATTTTCAGAGGTTTTCTACTGCAAAGCTCCGCCAATTTGCACTACACTTGGCCGGCTTATTTATCTATTTAGCTGTGGCTTGTATCTCAAATGCAATTTAACCTTTTGCCGATATCTCTGCAGTAAGTGGTAAAGTCATTGGATGATGGTATTATTGATCTAAGTTCGAAATTTGTCGGTACCAAATTTTTTACCGATCAAAAAGAAGAAATGAGACATAAAACCAGAATCAACTTATTGCAGAAGCTGCACCAAGTGGTGGGTGGGTTCATGCCTTTTGAAGGAAGGAGTTGCTCTCACACGTAGAGTTTTTATAAACTCAACACTTACATTAGGGATATTAATTATGCATGACTTATTGTAACGAGAAAGGACATTTGTTTTTTTTTGTTCATTTTAGGGCTTAGATAACCCTTGTTAGTTAATCATGTAATTAGGTGTTCAATCTTTTATTTCCCAAAGTGATTGAGGGCAATATGACGTCAGAGCTCGTAGCTTTCTCAAAGACTGTAATGGGTTTGAGTAGTTAGTATCCGTTCCAGCCTAACAAGAATGTTTTTAGTAGTTATTAAAACCAAATTTGTTGTACTAACTATTGTGTTATATAAATTGCAAGCATTATTGGTCTCTCTTTTTATCTCTTTAATAGTTGTTAACAATAATCATGCAATGACCCACTCAAACAAAATGAAAGAACTTAGATTCTGATCAGTTTTTCTTTTTCTTTTTTTTTTTTGATTTGGAAGATACTAATCAGTTGATTAGCCAGATGTGCAGTTTCTTATAGTACTAACTTTAAATTATTAATAATCAGAATTCCATATCAGCAGTTAATCAATTTAATTTTGATACTGATTGCTAAACTTCGTACCTCGGTTTTGTATGAATTGGATAAACCAAAATTCGAGTTAAAGAAAAAAAAATCACTTACAACTTGCACGGCTTGCAGCTTTCTCTATCGAGTGTTTAAGCTCTGAAAAAGAAAAATAAAGTCAAGCAAGGAGTAATAGATCGGTACACCGCTGCCACGGTGGGGAGGGCCGA